>CAMXCT020001669.1:223168-283168 GCA_947184155.2 Cladocopium goreaui | reverse complement strand
AGCTGTAAGTGCTGCAGGCACAGACTTGCCAACGCAATCACAGGGCTTGGGCATAGTAAATGTATTCTTGCATGTATGCACTCATGCATGTATGTGCGCTCATGTATGTGCGTACAAATGTAAAATCAGATGGCACAATTCAAATATATATATATATAATATATATATAATTATATATACGTATATATCAGAACGTATGGATCAGAGGTATGTAACCGATCCTTCACACAGGTATGGAACGGACGTATGGAACGGGGGTATGGAACGGGTGTGGTCCCGGACCTTGTTCCAGACATTATAATTTGACTTGCACTCATCTATCTATCTATCTATCTATCTATCTCTCTATCTATACGCAGGGTTTTTGCCAACACCTTCACAAGTCATCAATAATGTCATCAACAAAGATTCAAGTGTTGGATACGTGAGAAACCGTTTCAAGTTCATACTGGTCGTATTCTTCGCTGAATCACCCAGATATATCCCGGAAAACATCATTGTTCCCACAAAGCAATGCCAAATCCCACTCTAAAACAGGACGCTAAAGCTGCCTCATCAAATCCCCCAAAAACCGTCTTGAAGTTCTTGCACAAGCGTTGAGGATTGCAAAGATCTCCAAATTCCAACCAACATTCCGCCAACGCTCTGTCCATCACCTTCCAATCGTCAACAATTTAGGAATGCTCATGGTAATCTAATATAACTGTAGGACATTGCAACTTTTTAAACAGGTAAATCATCTGTGAATAGATGTGAATAGGAAATTTTCCATAGCGATGGTCAAATGCCACAGGTTACAATCTGCAATTGCCCCCTCCTGCAGCGCTTGAAGGTCAGCTTGCGACTGCATTTTGACGTCCTACTCAAATGTGTGGTCAAAATTCAAAGCGTACCGGGCAGCTTCCATGGCAACATCTAATTCTATTTACTTGCTTGAATGGGGCGTGAAAGAATACAACCCTATGTCCAAGATTTCATTCTGACACCTATTTTGGAAACATTGGCAAATAAACACTGCAAGGTTCCTCCAAAAATGCATCCCAGGCAAACAAGGACAATTTTCCAGACTGATTCACAGCCAACAACGTGTAATCATCACGAGCTAAACTGCTTTGAACGTTGACCTTCGAAATAGGCTATGGCATGGCTAATCCCAGCTTCCATAATGGCGACCTCGTGGCACACAACCTCTTGCTACCTTCGAAACCTGACTGTGAGGACCTCACAATAATTCAGCCATTCAGATCTCGGCAGTTGCGGAAACGCTCGTGAAAACACATGCGCCAGGCATGAAAACACTGAAAACACAAAACGCTAAGCCGCTTGGTACATTTCCCAACATTTCATTTACCCAGAAAGCATTGAAAAGCATCACCTGAGTACTGTTCAAGACCCCTGCATGGTTGGTTTTCGTGAGTTTTCCGTTCATGAATAATGATAATCCACCATATACAAAGGATGGTATAACCTCGAAAAACCCTGGACGAATCATCAAGCCCACACAGGCTTTGAACACGGCTCACCTAGATGTACAAGCAAATCATATACTACACACCCTACATGAACAGCAGGATAGAGCCGGTCCTCCAACTGCCTTCGGTATTCATCATCCTTCGCAAGAAACGGATCTGAAGCTTCTCTTCTCGTCGAGAAGTTGGTTGGAAGCTGGCTGAGAAAAATATTTCGGAGCCAATAGGATTCCGTAGGGCTTTTGGGTGTGCTGGAGGCATATCCCCACAATGAACACAGCAAAAACAAAATTGTTTCGCTTAGCTATGGCAGCAAAAGGATAAAATGAATGAGCCTGCATCAATTCCAAGATGACGAAACAGACCTGGTCCGAGCCTGCAGGGTTTGCACGTCTTCTCTGCTCTTCAAGTTCTTCAGATCCTGCATTCTTGATGCAAACATGCCAAGGTCATTGTAGGTCATGTGCTTTCTCTTGCCTTGGGGTTGTACCTCTCATGATGAGTTAGTCTATCACCCAGCCCATCCAATTTCCCGCTTCAAACTCCCAACCGTATCCGAGTGTAAGGCAGGCCTCCAAGGCTCTGGAGTGCTGTTCTTCTTTTTCCTGGCAAGTGGTGGCACACTTCTGATATCTTCTGATTATGTTCCACCAAAAACGTTGGATTTACATGACTGCCACTTCATCAAGACATCAAGACATCATGTGAAGACGATCCTTTTCAGGAGGATCCGGCACAGCGAGTCTCACTTCCCCAGGCTCCTTCAACGCAACTTGCATGCTCGACAGCTGCTGTGAATGCTGTTCCTGGCAGCACTGCAACACACAAAACCATCAAAAACCTCCAAAGCAGGTGTGACAGTCTGGACGAGATCTCAAAAAGACTCATCCACCGAAGCTGCCTGAAAGCATTGTGATTCAGAAGCGCCTATGTTGCCCATGCTTCTAGTTGGAGTATGGTCATAGTGTTCCTACATGTTCCTACTAGCTACCACGACTATGTACATCCAATAGACAGCAGAACACATACTGTGGCAATTGCTTCTCTGCCTTCAAAACAGAGACATTCAATCATTCAGGACTGAACAAAAAAACTGTATAGAGGATGTCAGCCAATTCTGCCAAAACTGTCTCAATATCTGCGGGCTACATCCTCAATCTTTAGATGACGCGTGGTGTAACCCATTCAGCCTGTTCAGTCCTTTATGTTATTTTTAAGTGCTTCGGTGGGTGAAGATCAAGGATATCTACACTGAACTGACCTCATGAACCCCTCCTGCAGTGCTTCAAGATCAGCTTATGACTGCCGCTCTACCTCCTGTAGAAAAACATTAAGAGCCAAGATTGATCAAACCTCTGCTAGGAACACCACATACTTTCCATGGCAACATCGCATCTTTCATCTTTTACTCACAGCACTGGTCGCCAAATAAATGAAATCACAAGAAGGCATCGAAGTGCAACAAGAAAGGCCTAGAGAAGTCCCAAAAGCGAAATCAAACCTGTCAGGCACTTGTTGAATTAGGTCCTCCAACTTCTTTCGGTGTTCTTCATCCTTAGCCTCTCCAGTGTGTTGAGCCATGCTGCGTCTGTGAAGGGAGAAAACTGAGAAAACCAAACAACAGAAAAAAACAAAATGACAGAACAAGGCAGTACATGACAAAGATGAGTAAATCAATAAACTTGTCAGATCATGAAAACGAACTCAGTAACATCAACTCCTGGTGAAGATTTGGACACAGTGAACAGCTGCTATACACAGAGACAACTAGCACCTCCACAGTGTACACCCGAGTGTGCCTGCAAAGTTTGGACGTGTTCCCCGCATTTGAAGCTCTTCAGATCCTGCATGCTTGCTGCAGCAACGCAAAAGTCACTGTAAATCATGTGCTTTCTCTTACCTAGGAATTTTACCTCGCTTATCCTCGCATGATCAATTCATCTTTCACTCATCCAAGTTGTTTTCCATCTTCAAACTCACACCCGTGTCCAAATCTCAGGCAAGTCCTCCACAGCTCTTGAATGTTGTTCCTCTTTTTCCTGGCAAGTGGTGGCACACTTCTGATATCTTCTGATTATGTTCCACCAAAAACATCGGATTTACATGACTGCCACTTCATCAAGACATCAAGACATCATGTGAAGACGATCCTTTTCAGGAGGATCCGGCACAGCGAGTCTCACTTCCCCAGGCTCCTTCAACGCAACTTGCATGCTCGACAGCTGCTGTGAATGCTGTTCCTGGCAGCACTGCAACACACAAAACCATCAAAAACCTCCAAAGCAGGTGTGACAGTCTGGACGAGATCTCAAAAAGACTCATCCACCGAAGCTGCCTGAAAGCATTGTGATTCAGAAGCACCTATGTTGCCCATGCTTCTAGTTGGAGTATGGTCATAGTGTTCCTACATGTTCCTACTAGCTATCACGACTATGTACATCCAATAGACAGCAGAACACATACTGTGGCAATTGCTTCTCTGCCTTCAAAACAGAGACATTCAATCATTCAGGACTGAACAAAAAAACTGTATAGAGGATGTCAGCCAATTCTGCAAAAACTGTCTCAATATCTGCGGGCTACATCCTCAATCTTTAGATGACGCGTGGTGTAACCCATTCAGCCTGTTCAGTCCTTTATGTTATTTTTAAGTGCTTCGGTGGGTGAAGATCAAGGATATCTACACTGAACTGACCTCATGAACCCCTCCTGCAGTGCTTCAAGATCAGCTTGTGACTGCCGCTCTACCTCCTGTAGAAAAACATCAAGAGCCAAGATTGATTAAACCTCTGCTAGGAACACCACATACTTTCCATGGCAATATTACATCTTTCATCTCTATTTGCAGCACTTGCCACAAAATCTGTAGAACAGAAACACCGAAGTGAAACAAAATACCTAGAGAAGCGGAATCAACCCTATCAAATCCTTGAACCAGGTCCTCCAACTTCTTTCGGTGTTCTTCATCCTTAGCCTCTGTGTTTTTTTGTCATGGCGAGACTGTGAAAGGAAAACCAGACAAAGAAGAAAGTGATGGAACGGGCCATAACATGGCGTAAATCAAACGGCTTTTCAACAAATGGATCGAAACATGCTCACGAGCATTGACCCTAACACCGAACATTTGGACATGTTCGGAAGATTTTGCTTTGCCCAGCGACAACTGCCAATGGCACAGGTTGTGAGCAAACAAAATAGAGCTTCAAATGGTTCCACGTGCCACTGCAAAATCTCCAATCTTGCTCCAGGGACACCAGTGTGTGTGCCTGCAAGTATTGGGAATGTTCTCCGCTTTGCAGGCTTTTCAGATCCTCCATTCTTGGCTCGGAAACGCCCAAGCAGCCACTCCAAAAAAAGTGTTTTCTCATGTTTTCTGTGTCTCTTACTTGCCTGAGGGTTTTAACTCGAGTGACCGGTTCATCACCGTATCCAAATCTCAGGTGGCAAGGCCTCCAAAGCTCTGGAGTGCTGTTCCTCTTTTTCCTGACACACGCATTGGCACGCATTTCTCACGAAAACAGGAAGACATCATGCGAAAGCGATCCTTTCAAGGATGATGCAGCACAGCGAGTCTCAGTATGTTTTTCCCCCCCGGCACCTTCAATGTGTCTTGCATGCTTGACAGTTGCTGGGAATGTTGTTCCTGGCAGCATTGCAACCAACAAGACCTCCAACAAAGCAAGTCTCGGAGCCTGGATGAGCTCTCACAAAGTTCCGTCCATGGAAGCTACTTGAAAGCATTCACACCAAATCATTTAGAAGTACCTATGTTGCCTATGTTGCCTATATGCTTTTAGTTGGAGTAGGTTCATTGTATTCCTACCCAACCATGGCTACCATGACAAATGTCAACCCTACATACAGCAGCACACACAATTGTCTCAACATCTGCGGATTACGTGCCCACATACTCAATGTACACATGACAACTATTGAACCCCATTTTTGCCGGTTTAGTTCTTCGATGTACTTTTTTTGGGGGTCAAGCGGGTCAAGAGCCTATATCTACTCCGAGCTGACCGGATAACCCCCCACTCCTGCAATGCTTCAAGATCAGCTTGTGACTGACGCTCCACTTCCTCGAAAGAAACATCTTGAATCAAGAGCCAAGCTTGATCAAACACTTGGCAGGAACACCAACCAGTACTTCTTTTAGCCCAACATCACGTGTTTCATCTTTCACTCAACTGATTGCCACATATCTGTAGTCACAAGGAAGCATCAGAGTTGAAACACGGAGATGATTCCTTGATGGATAGACTCAAACCAAGGAAACAAAGCGGAAACGAACCATTGTTTTGCATCAGGTCCTCCAACTTCTTTCGGTGTTCCTCATCCTTGACCTCTCACATGCGTTGAGATATGTTGAGTCATGCTGAGTCTGTGGAGGAAAAGCCAAACACCTAAAGAAACTCACGAAACGGGACCTACGGCGCAACTTTTCGAATGGTGCGAAACAAGCTCCAGAACAATGATTCCTGACCCATCAGATTTGGACATTTTGATGCCCGAAGACACTTGCCCAGTGTGAGCAAACAAAAAGACCGGAGATTCAAATGGTTCCATGTCCCAATGCAAAATCTCCAATCTTGCTGCTTGCTCCAGGAAAACCGGTGTGTGCCTGCAAAAATTGGGAATGTTCTCCGCTTTGCAGGCTCTTGAGATCCTCCATTCTTGGCTCGGAAACGCCCAAGTAGCCACTCCAAAAAATGTGTTTTCTCATGTTTTCTGTGTCTCTTACTTGCCTGAGGGTTTTTAACTCGCGTGATCGGTTCATCACCGTATCCAGATCTCAGGTGGCAAGGCCTCCAAAGCTCTGGAGTGCTGTTCCTCTTTTTCCTGGCACACGCATTGGCACGCATTTCTCACGAAAACGTTGGCATTTAGATGACTGCTGCTTCAGGAAGACATCATGCGAAAGCGATCCTTTCAAGGATGATGCAGCACAGCGAGTCTCAGTATGTTTTTCCCCCCCGGCACCTTCAATGTGTCTTGCATGCTTGACAGTTGCTGGGAATGTTGTTCCTGGCAGCATTGCAACCAACAAGACCTCCAACAAAGCAAGTCTCGGAGCCTGGATGAGCTCTCACAAAGTTCCGTCCATGGAAGCTACTTGAAAGCATTCACACCAAATCATTTAGAAGTACCTATGTTGCCTATGTTGCCTATATGCTTCTAGTTGGAGTAGGTTCATTGTATTCCTACCCAACCATGGCTACCATGACAAATGTCAACCCTACATACAGCAGCACACACAATTGTCTCAACATCTGCGGATTACGTGCCCACATACTCAATGTACACATGACAACTATTGAACCCCATTTTTGCCGGTTTAGTTCTTCGATGTACTTTTTTGGGGGGTCAAGCGGGTCAAGAGCCAAGAGCCTATATCTACTCCGAACTGACCGGATAACCCCCCACTCCTGCAATGCTTCAAGATCAGCTTGTGACTGACGCTCCACTTCCTCGAAAGAAACATCAAGAGCCAAGCTTGATCAAACACTTGGCAGGAACACCAACCAGTACTTCTTTTAGCGCAACATCACGTGTTTCATCTTTCACTCAACTGATTGCCACATATCTGTAGTCACAAGGAAGCATCAGAGTTGAAACACGGAGATGATTCCTTGATGGATAGACTCAAACCAAGGAAACAAAGCGGAAACGAACCATTGTTTTGCATCAGGTCCTCCAACTTCTTTCGGTGTTCCTCATCCTTGACCTCTCACATGCGTTGAGATATGTTGAGTCATGCTGAGTCTGTGGAGGAAAAGCCAAACACCTAAAGAAACTCACGAAACGGGACCTACGGCGCAAATTTTCGAATGGTGCGAAACAAGCTCCAGAACAATGATTCCTGACCCATCAGATTTGGACATTTTGATGCCCGAAGACACTTGCCCAGTGTGAGCAAACAAAAGGACCGGAGATTCAAATGGTTCCATGTCCCAATGCAAAATCTCCAATCTTGCTCCAGGAAAACCGGTGTGTGCCTGAAAATATTGGGAATGTTCTCCGCTTTGCAGGCTCTTGAGATCCTCCATTCTTGGCTCGGAAACGCCCAAGTAGCCACTCCAAAGAATGTGGTTTCTCATGTTTTCTGTGTCTCTTACTTGCCTGAGGGTTTTAACTCGAGTGATCGGTTCATCACCGTATCCAGATCTCAGGTGGCAAGGCCTCCAAAGCTCTGGAGTGCTGTTCCTCTTTTTCCTGGCACACGCATTGGCACGCATTTCTCACGAAAACGTTGGCATTTAGATGACTGCTGCTTCAGGAAGACATCATGCGAAAGCGATCCTTTCAAGGATGATGCAGCACAGCGCGTCTCAGTATGTTTTTCCCCCGGCACCTTCAATGTGTCTTGCATGCTTGACAGTTGCTGGGAATGCTGTTCCTGGCAGCATTGCAACCAACAAGACCTCCAACAAAGCAAGTCTCGGAGCCTGGATGAGCTCTCACAAAGTTCCGTCCATGGAAGCTACTTGAAAGCATTCACAGCAAATAATTTAGAAGTACCTATGTTGCCTATGTTGCCTATATGCTTCTAGTTGGAGTAGGTTCATTGTATTCCTACCCAACCATGGCTACCATGACAAATGTCAACCCTACATACAGCACACAATTGTCTCAACATCTGCGGATTACGTGCCCACATACTTAATGTACACATGACAACTATTGAACCCCATTTTTGCCGGTTTAGTTCTTCGATGTACTTTTTTGGGGGGTCAAGCGGGTCAAGAGCCAAGAGCCTATATCTACTCCGAACTGACCGGATAACCCCCCACTCCTGCAATGCTTCAAGATCAGCTTGTGACTGACGCTCCACTTCCTCGAAAGAAACATCAAGAGCCAAGCTTGATCAAACACTTGGCAGGAACACCAACCAGTACTTCTTTTAGCGCAACATCACGTGTTTCATCTTTCACTCAACTGATTGCCACATATCTGTAGTCACAAGGAAGCATCAGAGTTGAAACACGGAGATGATTCCTTGATGGATAGAAACAAACCAAGGAAACAAAGCGGAAACGAACCATTGTTTTGCATCAGGTCCTCCAACTTCTTTCGGTGTTCCTCATCCTTGACCTCTCACATGCGTTGAGATATGTTGAGTCATGCTGAGTCTGTGGAGGAAAAGCCAAACACTGAAAGAAACTCACGAAACGGGACCTACGGCGCAAATTTTCGAATGGTGCGAAACAAGCTCCAGAACAATGATTCCTGACCCATCAGATTTGGACATTTTGATGCCCGAAGACACTTGCCCAGTGTGAGCAAACAAAAGGACCGGAGATTCAAATGGTTCCATGTCCCAATGCAAAATCTCCAATCTTGCTCCAGGAAAACCGGTGTGTGCCTGCAAATATTGGGAATGTTCTCCGCTTTGCAGGCTCTTGAGATCCTCCATTCTTGGCTCGGAAACGCCCAAGTAGCCACTCCAAAAAATGTGTTTTCTCATGTTTTCTGTGTCTCTTACTTGCCTGAGGGTTTTTAACTCGCGTGATCGGTTCATCACCGTATCCAGATCTCAGGTGGCAAGGCCTCCAAAGCTCTGGAGTGCTGTTCCTCTTTTTCCTGACACACGCATTGGCACGCATTTCTCACGAAAACAGGAAGACATCATGCGAAAGCAATCCACTTTTCGGCCCTACAAACCTCTCAACTTTTGTTAGGGTCTACTTTTCATCTGCAGGTGCCAAGCAGAATTCTTGGATATCTTTTTTAAAGCGGCTCCATACTTGAGCATTGCTGGACGTGCTGATCGTCACGCCAGCACTATTATTTATTATCAATGAGTGTGTCTGAAAATAGGGTAGACCCATCTCATGAATGACTCTATGAAGCCTACTCAGCGTTCTTGGAAAGGAATCATTCAAGAGTCTGTAGTTTTCACAGTTTCAAATCGCACGGCTTCGCATCAAGAGGGCCCCTCCTGCATCGCTTTCAAATCACCTTGATATTGGCTCCGCAGTTCCTGCAGCGACACAGTTCCACGAGCTCATGTGGCTCTGGCAACGAAACACATTTGGCATCGTTAGATGCGATATATGATTTGTTCGATAAGCGATGTGTACTTCATACTCTAAACAAAACTGAGATTGCGCACATTAAGTCAATGCAAACGCAACATGCATATGATGTATATATATATATGCATATTAAATATGTTGGTGTGTGTATTTGTGGGGGTATAGTACAACTCAGTAAAATCGAAGCTTTGCAACTAACTGAAGACTCCGTATCACAACACAAAAAAGTCGAATCCAAATAATATTTGACCTTGCAAAACAAAGCCATAAAGACTCCTGGCTGCGAGTCCTACCACATTACCTGGGTTTCAGATGTCGAGATTGAGTTTCCTCCAGGTTCTTTCGGTGCTCTTCGTCTTTCACCTGCAGAGGTGAAGAGATCTGCAGTGAAGGACCGAAGTATTATCATATCCTACGTTAAAGGCACTTCTAAACCTAAAAGTGTCATCCAATACATACTTCTTCAACATAGACTGTCTATTTCAAAATCACAGTATCATAATGTTAATACGTCTGAATAGGAGAACATTTGTATATTATACAAACATAGTTTACACCTTTAAATTATAGTGTAAACAATATCTGTCTAAAATGGTGTGTAACTATGGTGCAGTATATGTATATGCATATATATATATATATACCCTCTGGTAATTTAACATAGCTATGGAAAAATCATCATTTTGAATAGGTATATCAAGGTATATCAACTACAAATCGCCCATTTTCCATAGCTTTTTGTTAGTTTACCAGAGGGTATACCTCTACACCATTTGGGCCCCCGTGAGCCCCGTGGGCCCCGTGGGCCCATCCAGTAGAAACCTTGGGTGTTTGTTGGCCATTAGACTCATTAGACACCATTCTATCCATAACATTGGATATATTATATATAATTAAATATATATATATATATATGTATTATTGTATATGAATTTAATATATGTATATATATATATATTATTGTATATGAGTATGATATATATATATTACTGTATATGAATATGATATATATATATATATATATCATTGTAAATGAATATAATATATATATATATATTATTGTATATGAAGAATATGTATATATATATATATTATTGTGGATGTAAATAATATATATATATATATATGTATTATTGTAAATGGATATATATATATATATATAATATATATGTATATTATTGTATATATAGATTATTGTATATAAATAAAACTATATGTGTATAAATTATTGTATATATATATATATATAAATTAGATTGTGTAGACATATATATATATATGACGGTTTGTCAAAATGTCTGTTCCCGGTTTTGTTGATAAATCGCAATTCCATGCGTGCCGCCTCATGTTTGCCCTTAAAAAACATGACCTACCTTGATGACGTGAAAACGTGGAAATTCTTCGTTACCTTTGGAAATCTTTCTAAAACCACAGGAATCGGCTAACGCACGTCGGTTTTCATTCGCTGTCGCTGGTACTATCTCCTGAACTGTGTGTCTCTGTGTGTGTGCCTCTCTGAATGCAATATGTTTCTTGACATGCCTCCTGATCAACGCTGTTTCCTTACTGTAAGCTACCAAAGCGTGAACATGGCTGTGCCTCTGAATGGGCTGCGGGTGGACCGGGGCATGTATTTGCAATTTTCGCTAGCGCGTTGCTAGCGGCGATCTAGCGCGTAAAATACGTAAAAAAAAATCAAAAAATTGGGAATATGTGGAAACTGACAGACTTGTAAGAAAAGCTGGCAAGACATTCACGACATGGAGGCCATGGCTGTCAATCAAACCTAGCGCAAACCTAGCGGGTTTGCTAGCGTTGCCTTGCAGAATTGCTGAATTTAGTTGCGTGCCGCCCCATAACGAAGAGGAAAAAACAGTAGACCCAGATGAATTATCAACAACCAATACTAAACTTCCAGACAACTATTTTTGACAAATAGTCATATATATATACAGTCTTAAAGGTCTTATTAGATTGGAAAATTATTGGAATTACTATTCGATATCTATATATGTTGGACTCGGATATACAAATATATAAGCATTTTGTTTTATCATCAACAAAACATATGTTGTTTGCTTTTAGATGTTGGCAAATAAATGTTGATTGCTAATAGTTAATGACACTATAAGTGGATAATAGTCATGTCACTAATAAAGATCTACTTTATGTGACTGCGAGTAGTTCACATCACTGATGCTTACTAATATTACTTATGAATATTGCTAGTAATTGAGTTTGATGCTTGAGAATAGCAGCTACCCTGAATACCATGTTTTTGAAACACACGTGCCCATCTCAGTAGTTGGCAACATGTTGATCAAACTACGATGATCCTCTGCAAAAATTAGGCTACAACAGACCCCGGTGAACATATAACCATGGCATATATGGCATATGCCCATGGTTTGATGCTTGGAGGGTCTAGTTATATCAACAATGGTCCATTTTTTGGACCGGCTTGTGTTTTCCTCATGTATGAAAGATATTCCGACACACAAAAAAAAAAACAACATCCACAACATCCACCGACATGGTGGTGGTGATTTCCCATATCTACTGTACGTATGTTAAATGAGCAGAGGGTAGATGTTCAATCCGGGAACATCTGAGATGCTGAAGACCATCGTTCTCCCCATCAAATCAATAGGGTTTTCCTGTAATTTAAACCATCTTAAACCTATGTATATATATATATATGTACATTATACATACATATTTCTATCAATACAGTGAAATAGGGTATCATATGTGTTTTTTCAAACCAACCCCAAGGCCATGGCCATCGCCTGCATCGCCTTGCTGAGCTGCTGATCTTTCTCCTGCAACACGAGGAGATCAAGGCCGTGGACACCCAGCCTGCTTTCCTTGCTATAACTGACCATTGAATGACACAAAATCTCACAAACAGTGGGGATTTAATGTAATTTATTTAATGGAATTTAATGGGAATATGATGGATAGTTAGTACCCACCATAGTTAAGAAAATATCTCAAAATATGAGGCTGGTTGGTGGTTGAGCCCTACCCCTCTGAAAACTGATGGAGTTAAAGTCACTTGGGGTGATGACATTCCCAATATATGGAGAAATAAAAATGTTCCAAACCACCAACCAGCAATACATTCCACCTATGAATCTCCAAAACTGAGGTCTACCATGGTCTACCCTCCAGTAAACATACAAAAAGCTATGGAAAATGGACCATTTATGAATGATTTACCTATATTAAAAAGGTGATTTTCCATAGCTATGTTAAATTACCAGAGAATACTCTATGCGCCGATTCCCGGTCTTTCAAGGCATCTTCCATACTGGCGACTTCTTGCGCATGCTGATCCTCAAGGGAAAGCGGCACAGTGGGTTTGACTCACCATGGATGATCATCATTTTAACTCAATTGCCCTCTGGTAATGACTAACAGCCTAACAATACCTACCTCATTTTTACAAGGCAAAGTGCCACCAAGCATGGACAATGATTAATTACGACAGCAACATGACTCCGTCACGGCAAGAACAGCATGCAAACAATGACAAATCAAGAACAAAAGCAAAATACTGTCCTTCAGTGCTTCCAAATCACCCTGCAACTGTCGCTTGAAATCCTAGAGGCGTTCAGCGCAACGGAAATTTCCCCCCCAAAAAATACATTTATCGGATCAACACTGATGATTTCGGCAATCAATCAATAGTAGCAAGTGTTGACTATCTGACAAGTGCAAGTGTCATTGAAAGGCTGCGATGATAGCCAAATGCCACAACGGAACGAAGATAAACAGAGGTCCAATTCGCTGGCACGTGCGGATGATGTGAAACCCCTGATTTTGAACTGGATCTATCATTTTTGGGTGCATATGTGTTTTTTTGTTTTTTTATGGCACAAGTAGACTTTAAGTAGATACCTAAACCCAAGGTGAGCGCAAGAGAAAACACAAAAACACTTAAAAACATAGTTGCGCTGAGATCACCAGACTTCGCTTGCGTTTTGCAAAAAGGCACGACCTCCAGGGAAAGTTTTGACGCAACTAAATATAGTCATTTCTTGAAAAAAGGAACGACTTTGTCTTTTGGCTGTACTTTGCTGAATTTTGGAGCTAAAATTTTTCATATGCACTGTTCATCGATTTTTTCCCATGGTTTTACTCGATTTTTCCATGGTGTTCATTGATTTACCCAAGTGTTCATCGTTTTTTTCCATGGTGTTCATTGAGTTTTCCATGGTTACGATTGATTTTTCCATGGTTTCAATCGATTTTTCTTTGCATAACATGCACCTGGTGAACATGTAGAATATAGGTTGAAACACAACCGTGTTGGGTCTAAATAGTGGCATTGGATGCTATCATAGTGTTGGTGGGTTTAGGGTTTATTTAGGGTTGGTTTAGGGTTGGTTTAAGGTTATTTAGTTTAGGGTTGGTTTAGGGTCTATTTAGGGTTGGTTATGTCGGGTTGGTTTTAGGGTTTCTCTAGGTTGGTTCAAGGTTTATTTAAGGTTTATATATGTTTATATAGGGTTGGTTTAGGGTATATTTAGGGTTATTTAGGGTTGGTTTAGGGTCTATGTGAAGTCTGTTGACGGTTGGATTAAGGTACATGTAGGGATACAAGGTGTGTGTGTGTGTATAAAGATAGATATAGACATAGGTAGATATATAGATAGATAGGTAGATACTATACTTTGGATACTTTAGATACTTTAGATACTTCAGATACTTCAGATACTTTGGTTAGATTAGATTGGGTTAGATTAGATAGATAGATAGAAAGATAGATACAGTAGATAGATAGATAGATAGATAGATAGATAGATAGATAGGCAAAACATGGTAAAGCCACAAAAGCCACACACCCACAAAAGCCACAGAAACCACAAAGGCAGGCTGGAAAACAAAACAAAAACCAAAAAAAAAACACGAAAACAATAGTCCTCTAAATTTTTGTGCAGCCCATAAAAGGGGGTGGGTGATTCGTCTAATATGTTCAATTTATTCACAACATCGGGGATACGATGGGATAACAGCGGATAACATGATTGAAACTCCGCGGAAAACCCCAAGATGCCACGTGAATTGCCGCGGTCTAGGCTCTCCTCAGTGCTTTTCCGATGTTCTTCGTCTTTCTCCTTGCACCGTGCTGATCCCTTGGGATGAAAAACCAAATCAGAAAACGACACAGACATCGAAAGAAACACACACACAAACACCAATTAAGCCATATAATAATCCATGATCTAATACATATTACATATATATATAATATCGTAATATGTATATATATATAATTTAAAATACTTATATATAATTACATATATTTGTATATATATTGTATATATTTGTATATAATTGTATAGGATTATGATATATATAATAATCATTTGTATATATATATATATGTATATATAATCCTATATAGTTATATGCAATTATATACAACTATATACAATTGTATTATATATAATTATATATAATTAAACATGATTATATATAATATAATTAAACACGTAACCCTGAGCATAACACTAGCCATTGGGGCTTTGGCGACTCAGCAGTGAGCTCGTCTTTTTTTTAATACGATGATTTACCCATTTTCATGGTCGAGTCATAGCCTCTCACAACGCACCTGGAAAAAAGTGGTTAATAGTGGTTAGTGGTGGTTAATCATTGGTTAATTGTGACTGGTTGGTGGTATACCTACCCCTCTTAAAAAAAAAAAAATATATATGAGTCAATTGGGGTTATGACATTCCCAATAATGTCAACCCTGGATTAATAAACCCCTAGGTTGTTTAATTGGGGGGATACCATTTAAGTATCAGATAATGACTATTGGGGGAATACCCCCCTAATTAATAAACCATGGTTTAGTCTCATCCGGGGTTGACATTATATGGACAGTCATTCAAAATTCCATGGTTCCAGTCACCACCAACCCACCGGATAAATCTCCAAGTTGGACACTTTTCATTCGTTTCTGACCAGTTTTTTTCACCGGTTTCTGGCAAGCGCAAGATGTCATGAAAAACCAATGGTAACATGTGTGTCCTATGTTTGCTGGAAAAATTGGTAACATCACCCCAATGACTTCACAATCTTTAGTATCAAACTCCCTTCCACTTGTAGTTCCTGACCACCACAAAACTACCATGGCAAGGGCGCCTGCATCTTGGAACGGAAACGGGCCTGGAGTGCCTGACGTCTGACGGTGTGCCACACGGCTATCAAATGATGATGGACAGATTGGAAGCTTTCATCTTTTTGGAGGATGCAATTTTGTCGAGAATGTGATGCTGCGATGCCATTGTTTGTACAAAATTATGCGGATTATCAATTCTAGTCAATTCAAGAGTCATCTTTGCAGCAAAGTGGACTTCATTGTATACTGGATCCTGCATAAGGAGTACCAAATTCCATCGCTTTCTTTGGAAGCTTAGTGTGTCAAACCAAACCAATCTGACGCAAACACTGAACTGAAGCCATGGCCCCAGGGTCTTTTAAAAGGATGGGATCCACACCCAAATGGGCATGTCTCGAAGTGGGGCACCCCCAGTGTCCATGGTTTATGCATGTTTATGACCATTTACCCCCTCAAAAATGCAATTGTCCCTGGGGTATTCATAGGTATGGCCCCATTTCTGGAACAAAAGCACAGCCCTGCACAGCCCGACCACGCCTCAAAAGCTTCCGCTGAAGGTGTGGGAAGCGCATCCTGCACCAACACAGACGGCCCCTGCGACCCCCTTGAAAGGTTGACGGAGTGCCTATGCAGTTGGGTAACTATGTAGAGCCTCCAAGTACCTAGGAAAATGGGATGATATACCCATTTGCTTGGGACTTGTACTCATTTTTATGGATACTTGGAGGGTCCCAATATGGGTAAATCCAAAATGGGCATCAGTATGGGCAAACACCACCAAAAACGGATTTCCCTGACCCTATCATCAAAATGGAACATATGGGAGGATATCTAAAGTTGTTGGGCTTCTCTGATTGTGGGACAAAACTATCATGTAAAGCTCAAGCTTGAGTGCAGGACTCAACAAATCTGTCCAAAACAACGGCGGGATTCTTTCCTCACCGAAATTCTCAGTGGAAGATGGTGCTCAGTAGTAAATTCTTTGGAAACCAATCCAACTGTAGATTTATCCACCATTTCTCTGAGATTGTAAACCCCCTCACCTATCCTATTGGGACCCCTTCTACTCATCCCCAAGGTATCATGGGAATTCAACTTTCCGCGGTGAAGCGACAATTAGTTGAATCCTCATGACTGTAGACCCGGACCCTGTATCTAAAAAAAAAGTAAAAACCACAAATATGGGGGGTACAACAAGACTTTTTATGGGTACTTGGAAGGTCTAGGTATGTCTAGATAGGTACTCATCCGCGGCTTTTTGTCAACGAGCTCTTCGCCACTGGGGCTATGCAATTCTTCCTTGCATTGCTCCAGCTCGACGAATGGTCCGCCCGGTACCGGAGAATCACAAGGATTTGGGGATGTCTTACCAAGACACGTGAAGCAAACAAACATTGAGGCGTATGACGAAATCTTTGACTTGTGTATTTGAAGTTTGAAGGACGCTACCAACAATAAGCAACATTATACATTGTATATGTATATATATACACACCATATTTGAACATGCATTCTACGCTGCAACTGCAGCTGCTTTCAGTTAGTTGAATCGAGACAGTTCGACCTTTTGAAGACGACATCCAAATCCTATGGCAACGGACCTCTAAAGGTCCCTGAGACTTCGTAATCTTCGCTTTGTTCTCCTCCAAAAAAAGGTTGGAACAAATGATAAATGGCTCTTGCTGTTTTTTCCTGTCTCCTTCCTTGTTCTCATTCTCGGCTTTCTGTCTTTGGAGGAAAACACAAGCTAAGCAATTTGGACCACTTCTGGTTTTGTGGTCTGCTTGGAGTTGAACGGTCCTGTTTGGCATGGAAAAAAACAGTACTACAGGGCGTCAATAATCTTAACTTAGTTTCTACATTGCTCCCTTTGATTGCTGCAATGGCACCTGTGCGGTTGAGAAAGCAAATAGCATGAGTTTCATATGAAGCCTTGCTACTGCTTCTATGATTGGCAGATACCCAAATTAGTTCTTGCCTAGTACGATAATATGCTACTTCTTGAATGAACTGTCTTTGATGGATCTCACAGTCCAAACAAAGTAAACATCACCGAGCTACTTACCCGTCTTTCAAAATATTGAGGACTGCTGTCTATCATTGCCCAAAGAAGGCAACAACAAAAACTGCAGCTTGCTACACCTGAAGACCTAATGGTGCTTAGCTGTTTTTTCCTTTGTTGACCCAATAACTCTGGTGACCCCTTAAACCTGCTCACAAGGAAGCAATGGCAGCATCCATAAACTTCGACCTGGGATGTGGCACTTGTGGGAGTCTATTTCGATGGCCATTCGACCTTGGAACATGGATATAGTGTAAGTAAACCACAACGAAACAGAAAAAGAAACGCATCCTACTAGAATATACTAAAATAGTGATATATGATATATGTTTTTTGTTTTAAATGTTTTGGGGGTTGCCAAGAGCTGTTCAAGGTACAGTAAGGGTCCGCAATTGTTTGGGGTATCTGAGCAGCAAGAGAACCGGTCTCTGTGGACAAAGATCATAAATCCTTCCCCATAATATTGATAGGACATTTGTGAATGCAGGTGTTTCAGTGACAAGACAAATGTGATACTGTCAATATTAAAACACTGGAGACATGCCAATTTAAACAGTGAGCGGAGTCTGGTTTTCGCGCATCGTCACATGAAGATTTATCATGATTTATCTGTGGCACCTTTCTACCCAGCCCAGGATTTCCAATGATTTCCCACGATAAACTGAAACCACTCGTCATCTGCACCGATCCAAAATGCCACCCCGACCAGGAGTCGTTCTCGGTCCCGTGAAGGACATACTCTCCACGAGTTCCAGAAACAAAACACATGTTAAAATTAGATTTGCATGACATAATTGACATATATTGACATAGTCATTTATAGATTTGATGAGTCATGATCATTTTTGTTTTAATGGCAAACTACCCTTTTCGGGATTTGGCATTCTAGAGTCCCGGTCAATTGTTTGGGGGTTGCAAGAATCAGTTTCCAGGGGAATTACGAGTACTCTGTCACCATTGTTGTCATCATCTCTCATACACACCATGTGCGACATTTATAGGAGACTAACCCACCACTGCAAAATATGAGTCTACCCCCGGAAATAATTATTCAAACAACAGGGGGTGTCGAAAGCGGCCACTGTTCAATTTGAAATATCATATGGACGATGATGACTTTAGCCTTTAAACACATGGGAAAACTGGACCTTTACAATCCTTTAAAAACTAAAACTCTAATGATCCAGTCTTTACAAATCAAACTTACATCAATTCATCCCATTGAAACAATAATACCGTATTGAACCCCCAACTCCAACTGAGAATAATTGTCATCAACTCACATGATCTATGGTCGGAGTGTCTGAACATTTTCTGCATACCATAAATAGCCATGTGATTATTTTCTGGTTGGTGGTTTTAACAATGTTGAAAAATATGAAAGTCAATGGGAATGATATTATCCCATATATGAACATGAAAAAAAAATGTTTGAAACCACCAGCCAGTTTTGATTAGGAAAAATCACGATCAGCCATCAAATTTCAGGCTACCATATTTTCAGACAAACCAGGTTGGGAACTTCTGGGTAGTTCCTTGGCTCTCCATTTGATAGGAAATGTGGATACCTATAACTCGAAAAGCCTCCCTCCGTTCACCAATGGCTAGATAATTTCTGGATAAATGACTACTATTTGAGTATAGTTTTTATAGCTATTTTCAGACAAATCCGGCGTTTATATCACCATCTGATAACCAATCCGTTCACATCATTTTTTGATATTTCACATTGTTTTCAACCAACTCCAATGCGCTTACAGTAGTTATATATCGATTTATATATATATATATTCCCAGCGCAGTAGATCCCCAGGTATAGATGACTTTCCAACATATTTATCATATTTCCCATACCCGAATGTGAGGATTTCTGGATACCTGTAATCAAACATAAGAATTGCACATCCCCAAATCAAATGGAGGTGTCGATCTGGGAAAATCACTAAAGTAAATGGGAGATTTTCCTTGCCACGTTTGATTACCAAGATAACCTTCCAGTTCACTGTGAGAAAAAGAACTTCAAAATCCCATAGATTTCCAAATATATTTCACAATCTCATCATCTTTTGAAGTACCCATACTATTGTTCTTGTCTTTGCAGTAGTACACATATATGTATATAATGTTATATTATAAGTCATATATGTCCCATATGTTTCCCATAGTTTTGATCACCGATATGTTTGCATTTTTCCCAGAGGTAATTGATATTAGTCAAGTAACAATAATACATCACTGTTTTGATGGTCTATACCATCCATGTACTGCGGGCTTAAACCTTTACTAACCTTGATATTTCCCATAAGTATATGTCCATAAACTATACTCCCATGATTTCTCATCGATTTCCCATATATGTTGCATTGTGATTGTAGATCATAGTTTTCTTTCCCATATATTTCCAATTTCCCGTAGTTTATGTGGTAAGCCCAATGATCCATCCCCAAATAGCATAGTTTTACTATTACTTTGCCAACATTATTACTATCATAGATCAGTGCCATTACAGATATACCCACTATCTCCTATATGGGAAACCTCCATATAATTCCCACTTACATAATTTCTATAACTATGATTCCATAAGATATGTTCAATTTTCCATATTATATTCTTATAATATTATCATTAATGTAGGTAAAACAATAATAAACCATCCCCCAAATCACCATAAATAATATAAACCATTCCCAAATGGGTGGTTTATTGTTTTACACACATTATAGAATATTATAGAACGATTTCTGGTTGGTGGTTTTAACCATCTTGAAAAATATGAAAGTCAATGGGAAGGATTATCCCATATATTATCGAAAAATAAAAAATCATGTTCCAAACCGTTCCAAAGCACCAGCCAGACACTATTTATAGTGATTTCATGTGATTTTATAGATCATAACCAGAAATAGGTGGTATAAACATGTATAAACCACCCAAATGGGGTTTTACCCACAATTTCGAAGTAATTTCTTCCCACCCCCGCCATGCCGTTGCAACATCTCGTGGCTTCTGCGCCGCAGTGAGGCTTTTGATCTCCTTGAGACCTCGCTCTACGGCCTGGCCGCGGAAAACGTTGGACCAAAATGCTGCTTTTGCCAGGAAAACCATGGTATTTTACAACAGAAAAACTCGATTTAGCCTAGAAAATTTTGAGATATCTTGAGATTTACATGAAAAATCATGAGAGAAAATTGAATTTATACCGGAGTTTACATCGGAAACGGTGGCATTTACTCAGGAGAAATTGACTTACCCCAGAACAAATGGGACATAACCTTAACCATGAATTTTTGGGCGATCTTGCCAGCAAGGAGCGGGATGCTACAGGCTTTAAATTCTCAGTAGTTGTCGCTGAAAGTTTATATTGATTCCAGCACATGGAAGAACACACGTATAATTTTGTCATCTGGAATTATGTTATCTGAAATCAGATTCAATTGAATAAGAACTAAACAATGGGTGATGCTTTAGGATAAGATATGAACCTACGTGATAGTATATCAAGTGGATATGAAAATAGTAAACCACAGTTCATGATAGTCAATTGAACAACATGAAATTAAGTTATTTAAACCATGATTGTTTTATATCATATCATGGTGTATCAAAGTGTACCAAATATTGTCATAAAAGTTATACTCAAATATTTGACTCATTGACTATTTCATATTATGCTACACTATATGATATGATAACAAAGCACATCCACGTTTTTCACGAAGCGCTCACAAAATATTCCGATCACTTGCCAGGTGGGATGCACCATGATACACCGAACGCTCCGAATTAGGAAAGTTCAAGTGGGGGGACAGTTTCACTGAGAAAAATGGATATAACCATAGTATTATAGACAGACTAGTTACAGGGGTTATATCCCAACTTATGGTTTTTGTTTAATTAGGTATACAACCATAGTATTATAGACTAGTTGCATGGGTTATATCATGTTATATCCCAACTTATGGCCTTTGTTACTACCATATACTACTATAATATATATATATATTGCCATGGTTATAGCCATGAATATGTCCCCCCGAGATTTTGCACCCCTCAGTAGGGTTTATTCCATTAATTATATAACGATTAGATCCCATATGATTCCGTTAAAGTTCCATGAACAAATCCGTGAAAATCCATCAACAACCCATGAACAACACCACTAAAACGCCCATCACAGTTCCAGAAAAGTTCCATTAACATACCATCAAAGTTCCATAAAAAATCTCTATTTATTAACCCCTTTGTGCCGTTCGCCTGCGAGTCAATGAATTGATTCAAGCTCTCCTGAGTCCGAGCCTCCAGATCCTGAGATGTCTTGAACGGGACCCGGAGATGGAGAGGTGCTTTTTTATATGTAATACATAAAATAACATTTGGACCCTGAAAATATGCCATGTTTAATGGAAACTCATCTTCCAACCCCGATGACTGCCAGGGTCTATGTTAATTTATTGGAGGGTACCTAATTATGGAAAATCACTGTTTTCAAGTTTCTGGAAAGGATATTGATGTTCTGGTTGGTGGTTGACCTACCCCTCTGAAACATATGAAAGTTCGTTGGGATCCCCAAAATGGATGTTCTAGAATGGAACATCCATCTATATGATGGATGATTTAGGGGTACCCATATTTTAGGAAACCTCCATATATATATATTATTATTATTGTTATTATTATTATCATTATTATTATTGTTATTATTATTATTATATATATAAATTATATTATATTATATTATATTATATATATATATTATTATTATATATATATATACATACATTTAGAGTATGGGATGTGATTTTTCGGAGCATAGAAAAAAACAAAGTGCAATGAGACGGTGTCCAAATGGGCAGGGGTCAAACTTACTGTAAATGCTTTGGGTTCCCTATCCAGGTACTTCTGGTCATACTTATTATATAATTAGTTCGGATTACAGGGAATCAGTCAAAATATCTATGTCCCCAACTCTATTGCTAATTTACAGTTTTCATGCAAATAAGATTAAATAAGACCCATATTCTTGCTCGAATTTCCCTCTGCTCGGTGGTGATTAAACTCGAGTTTTGGCGCCTTTTTTATCCTCACCTTTTCTCCGAAAAAAGGACGAGTTACGATTCAAATATGTCTTAAATCTGGGTAAATTATAATATTTCAGTAACCTGAATTAAGGCCGCCAACTTCTTGCGGTCCCTGCCTGAATTAAGGCCATTTGGGGATGATTCCTCTTATTAACCATGATTCCAGTGAGGGAGAACAGTGAGGTCGTGATCAAATTTACCCAGTTAAATGGAGGTTTCCGTTTTGTCATGACATTGGATGACCATCATGGCCTAGGGCCTAAGGAAGTCCCAGGCCTTGAGGCTCTTGGCCTGGGCTTTATCTTGGGCCTCCATCTTCCTCTGGGCCTGAAAGGGATTCCGGGATGGAGAAATACAACATGGTTCACCTGGAAAATATGTGAAACACAAAAACAAAAACATGTAAAACATGTGATAGGACAAGTTTGTTCGAAAGTTCCAGTGGTTCTTCAGTTTAAATAGAACATATCACCTGAAACAAAATATCACCAGAACAAATGAAACCTATATTGACACATATACTGAGACAATGTTAATTGAATACATTTTTTGGTTAATCATCCTACCTGGTTTCTGCCTTGGTCTTCATCATCATCATCATCATCATCATCATAATCATGCTAACAAAAGAGATATGACATTAGATGTTTGATGTCGGTTGTCAAGATCCGACAAGAATGGACAAATGAATAAAATCGTGCAGGCGAAAGTTGCCTCTGTCTTGACACTTTAGACTTTGCAGATCAGTTGTTGAGGTAATAAGCCAATCTTATGACCTATCAATATTACTTTGAGATTTGGAACTGGCAATATCAGGACCCCTGTGCCTTTTTGGTACTCATGGTTGCAACTGTGCTGAAGATCCCAAAAAGGACGGTTTACGATTTTTTTGAGAGGTGCCATTCATTGTTATTCGCCACACCTGATCCTTCAGGTTTGCTTGGAACTCGGCAATGTCCTTGGCAGCCGAGACAGCAAAGAAATCATTGCAACACAGGGTGCCCTCCAGTGAAATGTTTGTTGGGCGGAAAAAGACAATGCAAACCATTGATATACAGTATTCACATGTATTTACCACAAACTCTAGTCATGTTAGTAATAAAAACAACTTAGCTATCTAGGGGGCACCACGTTGTAGGTTGACAGCAGGGAAAGTCCCCCAATTTCACAGTGCACTGCAATTTGAGTTCAACATTCCAAAGGCAGAGTCATGCTGCTTCAGACAATGAAACTAAGAAATCTCGGAGCGGAATGGCAAGTCGCAAGTCCTTAAATGTCAGAAAAGTGAAACTGTGTCGATACATTCAGATAAATTTCCAAGGTCCACCATTCATTGATAGTTGAGCCATCCCTCAGATATTGGTTGATTCGGGCCCCAATGATGGAGATTGAAAGGAAACACATGGAAATACTCTCCACTATATGGGCCTGTCTGATACCCAATGAAACTTGTCATTTTGAGGGGCCCATCCCCCAGTTTTACAATCATATATTGTGGTGCTATATTCTATATCTGGCTGTATCCCCAAAAATATATATATATATATAAATCGTTATAAATCCATGTTTTGCTTGTTAAACCCCGTAGATTCAGCCACACCCATATGTTCGCACATTAGCGGCTCACCTGCCCAAACCAGCCCAAAACACCTTGGCAATGCTGTCATTGATCTCCTTGACAACCTGCTTGATGTCAGTGCTGGTTTGTTCAAGTGTCTGCTATGTGTCAGCTAATTATATACCTGCATGCGGCTATGCCTCACAAATGGGGTGCCAACAGATCCACATCTTTTGAAAAAAAAACACAAGGGCGTGCCCAAATTTTGGTGGTTCATCATCATGATTGGCAACTTAAACTTGTCACTTGCGAGATATATACCCAAGGTATACCCGGCATCTCGCCTGGTCAGCCTGGGCCTTGTTCTTCTCAGCCTCTGCCAAACGAGAAGTGGCCTGGGCAACACGGATGGTGGAAAAAGAAGATCCCTGCCAATCTGGTAATGAAAATAAAGTTCCGTCTATTTGGGGATGACTACATATGTCTAAAAGGTATATGATGATGTCTCTAAAATATGATTTCCAGCCAATGAATTTGCCTTTATCTTGGGAAATATATGTATCTGTATATATATAATTATATAAAACATATATCATTTATGCATTTGTTTATTTATCTATTTATCGAATTATATTATGAACAGTGATCTCTTTCAAGCCTGTTTGCCCATCATTCAGCTGTCTATGTCCCATGTACTCGGATGGGTAAACTGTTCCAAACCTATGTGTATAACCTATCTATATATTGCGCACACACACACATAATATATATATAAATATATTTATATAATATATATATATATATATATCTATGCAAACAATGACAACACGTACACTCACGCAGCCAGCCTATCATTTCTGGTCTCCGGATGTCGACGCCTCGTTGTACTTGGCGATGGCATCCTCGATATCCGACTTGATCTCCTGGCCGCAAGCCGTGACTTCGGTTCAAGATGTGTGTTCATGTTTCTTCTTTAATAACCTCAATAGATGGCTTTAGATCTTATACCACTAACATGTCATCTCTAATAATGTTTAATCACACATTAAAAAATCTATAAAGATCAGGTTAATGTTATATCTTGTTGATTTAAGTACTGAAACTCATTAGCAAGTTTGCGTGCTAGAAATATCTACATGTATTGGGGATTTGGAATGCAACTTCAACTGTGTACATAAGCGATACATGTTGATATGCATTGGCTACATTCATGGGCTGAGTTTGGGGTTAAATGCTGGTTTGAAACAATTCATCAATGGTACCGGCAAACAAAAACATGCTTTGTGTACCTAGACCGCAAAATCAAGGATACAGATGCAGCACTGCTTGTTGTTTCTATTTTGTGCAATTAAATTGACTGCCGAAATTTGTTCAAGTATATTTTCTTGCACAACAAAGATATTTGTCGAGATATCATGAAACAATAACCATAAGTTGCCTTTTAAACAACGCTGAACAAAAATCACAATCTTGCTCGTACCACCATTGTTGGTGGAAAACAAGTGAAACAAACACAACTAACAATTGTAGGATTGAAGGTCCACTGCATACTGCAATGGATCCAATGGATACACAATCAGTCTAACGCCGCTAAAGGAGGGTACGGAAATCCCCCAAACCATCATTTCTGAATGGTGGAACATAGAGGTGTTTAACATGTGAAAAACCATGTTAAAAGCTGATGACATTCCAAAGAATTCGGGCTGCGGAACCCTGGATCCTTCTCACGCGAAGCCATTGACTCGCCAAGGACAGGGGACAAAAAGTAGAAGAGCCCGGCCTTGGGACCAAACACTTGGGGTGAAAATAAACCATGAAACAACAGGATTTGTTGGGGCGATAATAAAAAATGACATTTATATATATATAGTTTAATAATGTTTAATATAGTTTAATATGAATTAGTCTTCCAACGAAATCTAGTAGAGATTCAGAATCATCAAATGATAATGGTCATGAGTTGGCTTGAAACAGTTCATTCCAATTCATCTATGGTGAAATCCAACCTTTTGGGATATTGCGTCGGACAAACATCTGAATACAATGGAGAAGGCGTTGAAAAATGGTTTGAATTAAGGCAGTTTTACAGGAAATCATAGATATTAGCACCAAATCTACAGGTGTTCTCTGGTTTAGTGTAAATTTCCCTTCAACCACTTCTTGGAGACAGCAGAATGATAACGTTACATAAAATTGAGCATCATCAAGAAGAATTCATGGATACACATGGATGATTTAACTAAGGATCGAGATACATTCAAACATCAAGCGCTTCAATCGTTTTGAAGAGGCTTCATCCACCAAACAACACAACGGTCAACGGTCGGCGACATATTTTTTGTCACCATCCCATGTCACAGCCGGGTGACGATGAGGATAGAGATGTTGATCAGGTTGATGTCAGGGATGTTCCTCGAAATTTTCGGACTGGAACACAAAAAGGTGGGCCCCAGCTTTGGGAATGACGAACAAAAAAATCCGCCATGGATAGGTTTACTAAGTTTACTTCGGGAGGATATGGACCATCAAAAACAGATGTTTTGTGTCTCTTTTTCTGTCCGTTGCAATCACTAGCATAGGCCAAGGGCCAAAATGCGGCAGATCCACAAATAAAGGCAATTTGGAGAGTAAGGCAAGAGGAACCAAATACTGGTTAGTTCTAGCTCTACTAGTGGGATGGTTTTTTTTAGACGGCGCTTAATTAATGATCAAACAACAGGACATGACATCATCAACTACTAAATTACTAAAAATCAACTCCAGATGCGAGCTTTCATGAGAGTTCTCGAACTTTTGCCACCAGAGGTCCTGGGAAAGGCAGCATTAGCCCTGGCAGCATTTACCAGGTGGAGACCTAGCAACCAAACCAAGGCCCAAGGCCCCAGGCCAACCAAGGTACAAGTTCAGCGCGAAGCCGCCACCAAGTTCCACCTCTGAAAACGAATGGCAATGGCGGCAAGCCCAAGTCACGTTGCTTTCCCGTTATGGGCTTAATTCATAATCCCTCCAAAAAAGGTACCAATAGTAACTATTAGGCTAACTATTAGGCTAACTATTAGGCTAAATATTATAATAACATATAGTAACTATAGGCTGGTAAAAATTAGTTAACAAAAAAACTCCGTAGCCAGTAACCAATCCTAAGAAGGCTACAAGCATAACGTTTCTGGCCTGGCAACCCGATGGATCCCAACATGTTCGTCATACAGTCTTAAATATATACATGATCTAAAATCATAATCATATATATATGCATAATAACCATACGGAGATGTATATATATATATATACAAAATATGTTTTGGGTATTTCTATTCCTATTTCAAGATATCTATGTGTATATCGCAAACACAAGCTCAATGTCAACATAGCAAAGGCATATATAGCATATACTACTGTATAACCAGTATATTATCTGGTTGGTGGTTTCAACCCCTCTGAAAAAAATATGAGTCAGTTGGGATTATTATTCCGACTCCCAATATATAATTGTATGGAAAGTCATAAAATTCATGTTCCAAACCACCAACCAGCTGTTATACCATCTGCAATCATATTTCACCTAAACATGATGATGTTCCCATGGATTTCCCATGGATTTCCCATGGATACGTCCGTGGCTTCCACAACCGCGCCTTGCCAAAGTCCAACAATCCACCGCCTTCCTCTGCCATGGCCGGCGCGGACACCGCCGTCGCGGCCGCCACAGCGGCCGCGGCGGGTGGGACGCGTTGCACCTGGCGGTGCCGTCGCTGCACGGGGTGACGCTGTAGCCGCTGGGAAACATAGAAAAAGCCATTGAGAATGGCCATAGAAATAGTTGATATTAGTTGATTTACCTATTCAAAATGGTGATTTTCGATAGTTATGTGACAGTTTACCAGAGAGTAGCAGAAATGCGTGGTTTTGCCAACCAAAAAAGTGGGGGTTGAACTGGAAAAGTCAGTACTTGCCTAGAAAATGTCACCTACATTACATTTGCATAAACGTGCCTTTAAAGTTGGGATTTGACTACCCAGAACCCAACTATAACAGCTTTTAATTGCAATAAAATATGGGGGTCTAATTGCAACGGTATAAAATGAGATAAAACAGTGGATTTTAGGGGTGTTTTGAGGCGTCTTATTTCTTTGACAAAACCAACATAGTACAAGGCAGAGGCTTGTCATCTTTCCGATATCATGATATCATTGTGGTATATATCTATTTGCAAAAGAAATCATAAGCATAATGTATATATTTATATATATATATATATACAATGATATGATATATATGTATATAGAGATAGATCCAATGTCCTCGCAACCCACATCTGCAGCCAGCCAATATGATGTTCCCATTTGTTTCCCATAATCCCTACCTTTTATGATATCCTCTATGACATATTCCCATATTGTCCCTGAAGTTTCCTTCCGCATGTTGCTCCAGATGAAGCCCCCATAAACCATCTGAGTTCCCAGGCTGGCAAGAAAGCCATGGAGCTGCTCAACATCGCCACGACCGCCAGCGCGGCCAAGGGCAGCAGGAGATTTCCTCGTCGGAGCGCCATGGCTGCCGATGGTCAACGGAAGGAGGCCAGCTACAACGAGGCGAAAAGAGGCTGCGGTTGTAGAACTACCTTGGAGGATTATCCCACTTGGGAATTTGATATATATATATACATATCATTAATATAATTATATTATATATAAATTCTAACGAACACTAAGCGCGTCATCCCACTTGGAGGATAAACGTTGGTGCGTCAACTGTGGGCTCCGATCAGTTGCGTTACGTTGGATGGTCCCTATGTTCCTCGATGGACTCACCACGGTCAGCGTTACAAAAAGCCATTGGAAAATGGTGATTTACAAACATTGGGATTTAATGGGAAATAAATGGGATTTAATGGGACATAAATAGGATTTAATGGGAAATAAATGGGAAATTAACGGGAAATAAATGGGATTTAATGCGAAATTAATGGGATTTATGGGAAATCAATGGGAAATAAATGGGATTTATGGGAAATCAATGGGAAATAAATGGGATTTATGGGTAATAAATGGGAAATAAATGGGATTGAATGGGAAATAAATGGGAAATCAATGGGATTTATGGGAAATAAATGGGAAATAAATGGGACCTAATGGGACATAAATGGGATTTAATGGGAAATAAATTGGATTTAATGGGACATAAATTGGATTTAATGGGAATTTAATGGGAACTTAAGGGGAAATAGATTGGATTTAATGGGAAATAAATGGGAAATTAATCGGATTTATGTGAGATAAATGGAAATATGATGGATATGCGATATAAGTATATATGATACCTTCTGGTAAACTAACAGTTTGCTATTGAAAATGGCCATAGAAATAGTTGATTTACCATGATTTACCCATGAACAAATGGTGATGTTCAATAGTTATGTAAACGCTTACCAGAGGGTAATCTTTGGGAGGCATTCAGTTCCCAAGTTTGCTGAGAATCACAATGCTAGTCGATAAGTTGTGCTGCCATGATGAAACTCTAGTATCGAGAGATGGCAACACTCCCTTCTCCAATTGCCTTGTTTCACTCCCATCTTTGCTGGCAGGTACAGTCGGTAAATGTGTTGATGACGCACTCATGTTGGCTTGTCAACTGATCATGATTGTGCTCATGCCCCTATTTTTCCTGGCTATGTATAACTCTCTCTCTCTCTCTCTGTATCGACTATCCATCCATCCGCCTGACTGTCTATCTAAAAAATATCCCTGGTGGTTGTCCCCATTTTTGGCCAGTTTGACCCTGCCGGTGACATCCCGATTGCAGCCCACGATCCACCCCAATGTTGCTATGAGTTGGGGCTTGAACGACGACCTTTTCGATTATGGGGGATCACTGCGGTCTCTGTTACCACAAATTAGGGGGATGATATGAAACTGGTTTATCTTTACAAAATGAATAGACTATGGTATATCCACCACAAATCGCAAACCCATTGGAGGTATATGAGGTAATTGTTAAACAACAACTCAAACATCTTTGGGGACGCCACGTTGTAACAATGCAACGCTGATTGCTTGCACAGAGGACATGTGGAGCATGTCATCATACATATCAGACAAAGCACCCTTTGCAGAGCCCCTGTTGCATCCCACAGCACACCAATCACTAATTGTGGAACACAGTAAATACACGAACTGGCTATGTGTGGCTCACCAATCGATAAACCATGATAAACCCTGTCAAGACTTGAGTTCAGTTTTGGGGGTTTAAAAAACGACACGGCCATCTGGTAAGAAATCAACTGTTCCCTCTTCCGGTGCCTGCTGCATCGTGTTCACTCGGCTGGTCTTCGGACTTTCCACACTTTCCATTGGACTTTCCATTGGATGTGCACCCTGGCAAAGGAAGCACGTCTGTCACGTGATGCATGGTTCAACATGTGCAACCGCGACTTGTACAAAAACGCGAAAATGATGCAAACACATGTTTAATATGGACGTGTGCGGTAATTTCTATTTATAATAATATAATATAATTATATATATTATATATATATAATTATATGATATTATAAGTATATAAGTCATGGTCAAAGCATACAACATGCCTTTCAAGCAACAAACACTGAAGCGATCCAACTGTTAATTTCAAAACAGAGAACCCTCTGGCTTGGCTTCCCGCAGGATTGTCCAGAGTAGCTGGTAGTTCTGTCTCGACTATGTGAGAAGCCTGCAGAACAAGGCACACAATCAACCGTTTTGGCACTTGAACACCTTTATATGGATTAAACCATACCGTACCTGTAGATTAATTATACGCATATATATATTGACTGTATATGTGTCTGTCTACATGATTGAACACTTCTAATTAATGTTACCGGATATAAATTATACATCTATTGTTTCATGCATACACCAATGTATTTAAACATAGGTGCTGGACATGGTCGGTACATCCCTCTTTCCACAAGTCCTAGCGTTGGTGACATTTTTTTGGAACACCATCTCGATGAACAAAAAACAAGAGGTTCCCAGTGGTCATGGTGGATGGTTCCGTCAACAAAAACGAACATCGACGACCAAATCCTCCAGTTGATGCTCAGAAAAGTATAACTTATAACATGCTAAAATCTCCAAATCTTGATGAAAATCACATGGGTTGCCCATCCCAGAGGCAAGTGAATTTCTTTGATCACCAACATCACATAACCAAACATCAGAGTCTTCAAATTCAACCACCCAGTCGTTTAGCTGTGAAAACAAAACACAAGATATGAATCGCAAAGAGTGCCACTCGCAATGGGGCAAAAGCACCAAGGTTCATGTCCCATCACGGTAAAAAAGACCTACCCCAGGATCTCATCGAACAGGTTTAACACAAAAAAAAAGGGCAACTGGAAGATGATCAGCCCCAAGTCAAAGATTTTCAGCCTTTTTCCAACTCTACGAGTTCAGAACGCAATCATAACCGTATTTGAAACCAACAGATCTAGAGGTTTCACTCTTTCACTGAATCGACAAATATAGTCACCAAAAAAAAGGTGAAGGATGAAAGACCAACAACTGGAACGAACTTGGGAAATAAACCATTTCTCATACCACCACATCATGTAGTCGCAATATATATATATATATTGTTACCTGTATATAATGTGTATATATATACACAATAGTTTTATCATATGAACATGTCATTTGATGGGGATCTACGCCACATATCCGGAGAAAGAACACCAGCCATGCTGACAGCTCGCCTGGCTTCTTTGAGGACTCGCGCTGCTCTCCTGCAGCCGTGGCCCCCTAATCTGAAACTTCTTTGGAGTTCGGGAGGCAACCATTAATCAGGTTGATTAATGATCTATTAGATTCATGATAGAAGAGGATTAATTATCTATTAATGATAGAAGAGGATTAATGATCTATTAATCAGATTGATCATGATCTAGACTCCTAGGAATTCCAACAAGAGTTTATATAAAGAAGATTCAGGATTGGCATGCTAAGCTACAGCACCTAGGATGCCTAGGATAGAGACTGTCAATGTCCATGCTTGCTTGTTTGCACTCTCAGATGTGCGGATAAAGTTCCTATGTTTGTTGCTTACACATCTTACACATTTGTTGTGTCAAGTCAAATCCCTATATTGATGTTTTCAGTTATGTTTGTGACCTCATTTTGGCTGGTTATATAAATGTATATATATATATATGATTATATATGTATGTATATCTCTTTGTTGGTTGTTGGGTACCATTTTTGCCAGGAAAACTCAGCCCTTTCACCAGCAGCATCTCCTGGATGAGGCTCGGAGGCTCTGACTGCATGGAGGCCTAGGGGAGTAAGGAATCCCCCAACCCTTTGAGGCATCCGCCCACAAAACCAGGCTTTGTGAAACATGTTCCATAAAAACAATTTGGAGGGGTAAAAAAACTTCGAACGTTCTTGCTCGCACCAAGCAAACTAGGAGAAACTCATCCACATCAAATGGAGCACGTCGCTTGCAAATGTGGCTGTGAGAAATCCCAATACATCAGACTACCAAAAACGATAAACAATGATGAACGATGCACCTATTAGGTACAACAAGGCATTGGTCATTGCTAGGGTTTTACCAAATGACCGGCACTTTCGCTCGAAAAATACAACCTGCAGGAGGTGTAAGGCAACCGAAAACCACCACAACCAAGGCAGTCCCTCTGCCTGCTGCATTCTGCTCACTCTTCTCGAAGTTTCCACAGCTTCCGTTCGATGTGCTCCCTGGAAAATCCGACAATCCGACATCATGCATCATGCATTTCTGGCGATTCACATCCTACAACAAAAAACATGAGAAAGGTTGAATTGACGCATTGGTTAAAGGATGTTTTCAAGGTATTTACAGCCAAGAGTATGGGAAATCCTGGGGGGAGAGCGATCAAGGGCGGCTTAGAAAATGCCATCCCAGTTGGAAAATTTTAAAATTTCAAACTGGCTGTGTTCCCTCCAAAATCAGGGGCTTCACATGTGCGACCGAGACGTGAAAAAATAATGGAAAAATGTGTTGAAACATTGGGATGGACATGTTTGTTCAGCGACAATGTACAGCAGCAGAAAATGAAACCTGTAAACAAAGACGGATAAATCAAGTGGAGCAATGGTGAGAGCATAAAAGCACTGGAGAGAACCCCCTCGCCCGTGCCTTGCTTCCCACAGACGTGTCTACGGTAGCTGCGGTAGCTTTCTGTTCCGGCCCAACGATGTGAGAATCCTGCCGAACAATGCACCATAAGAGAATATATAGGGATAACACATATCATATACCTGCAGGTAGAATAGTTGCAGGTAAACCACCCACATCATACAATCAAACATCAGAGTCTTCAAATTCAACGACCCAGGTCTTTAGCTATGAACCAATACAGGATGTTGATCGTTACTTACAAGACATGGAAAACAAAGAGAACAGGGCAAAGGCAGCGAGCATACCAATATGTATAGATGTGGTCCATAACGCGTGATAAAACGATGAACATCAGGAGATCACCAAATAATCCACAAAAACAACTTGCAATTAGAACATGATCTCCCTCTTGGATAAATGCATATATAGATAGGATACTAGATAGATGCTCCTTTTTGTGTGGATAAATATTAAAAATCGAAGCCTTTCAACATAGAAATATCAACCAAAACGGGGATAACCACACAATGCAACTTGAAAGGATCATCAAATATACCACATATGTCATGGAGGAAACCACATATAATATGTACCAACATGTCATTTTTTGTCGCCTTTACCAATCACATCATTAAGGATATCTTCAGAAACATGTTTTTTTCATAGAAATCTATGCCAGCAATCGAGATCCAACCACCAAACCAAGCTCGCCTGGCTCATCCGAGGAGAAGTCAAGCTGCTCTCCTGCAGCATTGTTCGTTAGGAAGGGCCGTCAAAGATTATTTTGCTCTGCTGATTTGGATGATGTCTATCTATTTACCGAAAATGAAAAGGTTCATAGAAGATGTCAGGATTGATCTAGCGACTAAGCTCTGGCACCTTTGCTGATAAAGTATGCTTTTTTTTCTTGGTTGCACACTGGTTTTGGCTTGTCAATTCACTATGTGTGCACTCCTGCTCGGTTAGTTCGTATGTGTTCCATTTTATTCTCCTGTTGTTCATAATACATTTCTTAGTTCCTCCCTAAATTTGCTACTTAATCCATTCTATTCTTCTGGTGAAATGCCAATTTATGTTACTCAAAATATCAAATAACATCACCCTCTTCATGGACCAGAAACTAACAGCACCTCCATCGCAGCGTGCCGGGTCTGAACCTCTGGCCAAACCTGGCAGGACGTGGAGGGGACCCCGGGGACCCCACAAAAGATGTCCCCTCGCCGAAGATGGAGCTGTCCGAAGTAAGACCTGGGGCTACCCCAAAGATCATCCAGTCATGGATTGTCATTTTAGAATTGAGACAACCATGATGACTTGGTGAGCCCCCCATGACATCCATGACCTGACTGAAACCCTGAGAAAAGCGTTGACTATCATATTATATTCAGCCATTGTGGAGGGGCGCCTTGAAATTTCCATGAAATGCTGCTTGCAAAAAACAAGGAGAAACTGGTCCCCAGCGTTTACAAAGCACGTATTTTGTGGTAAACCCAATGCCATAATGCCTCCCAAGCACCCCCAGTCATCACCATAGATGGTAAACCCATCCCATGAGTCAATGATCAAACTCATCGAAGCCTGTTAGGAATCTGCCTAAATCACGAGTCTGGAAAAGGCTACATACATGAACTTGAAATTATCCTATTATCCTGTTTCATATATGATAATCCCATCAAGGATTGTAAGATATTGTAAGCCCATGCCAACGGTAAAACAAGGTATGGTCTTATGGTCATGGTTATTCATGAGTCTTGCCATACGCCATTTTTTTCTTGCAACAGAAAAGGAAAAACAAACACCTTTAGAATCTGGTGCTGCCAAAACAACAAACATCTTTAGAATCTGAAAGGAAGCAGGTACCCTCCGGTAAACTAACATAGCTATTGAAAATGACCATTTACAGTGGATTTACCCATTAAAAATAGTGATTTTCCATAGCTATGTTAGTTTACCAGAGGGTAGTCCCTCTGCTGGTGCCTGCTGCATTGTGCTATTTTTTTGGCTTGTTCTCGAAGTCTCTGCAGCTTCACTTCGATGTGCAACCTGTGAATTTTTGCAGCAGGTGTACCGATGAACGATGCCTCTAGGTCGGCCGTCTGTCACATGATGCGCGGATCCTGACTTAACATGCGCGCCTATGAATTGCAGAATGATGCTACAACATCGAGATGGAGATGTTTGTTCAGCAGCAATGCAAAAGAAGAAACAGTAGAAGTCATCTGGTCTTTGGTAGAGATAGTGGACGCACGGTAAAACACACGCGCGCGCACACACACACACACTGAAGACAACCCCCTAGCCCGAGCCTTGCTTCCTGCAGACTTTTCTGCAGTAGCTGGTCGTTCTGGTTCCACTATGTGAGAAGCCTGCAGAACAAAGCAAGAAATATGCTATCCTGGGCACTTTAGGCGGTACGAATATCTGGATCTATACAGTAACGACTCCAGTGATGTTGCAGGGAGGTCGGCCTCTTAACCCGTCCTGGCAAACTTAAACAATCACCATCTCGGAGCATCTCGGTAATTTCTGCGGTTGAATCTCACAAGTCATGTTACATGTTGGATGATTCCGTGAAGAACATCACGTTTAACTCACACCCACATGCTCCATATGGAATATTTACCTACAAAACTGGGCCATTTTGGGGTAAATGTAGTTAAATATTCCATACATTGAGCATCTGGGACATAACTGTGAAATATACCGCAATATTGGATCATGGTCTTTTTCTTAATATGGTCCCAATAAATATATACATGTTCAATAGAAGAATGTCAAGCAACCAAAGCGGAAACAACGGCTTCATTGGGCTTCGAGGTTTTCCCCAGCATCAACAATCTGGGAGAATCAAACACCATGAAACAACCATGGTGACAACTGGGGATCCCCTACTTTAAGAAAACACCTTTTTGTCACTGATATGTCGTTTCATGTAGCATTTGGTTAGAACCCTCCTGGTAGCTCCTTAGCTCCCCCTTTAAAGGGCTGTATGGGTACCCCTGGCTCCTTAGCTCCCTCGCAACCAACAGCCAGTGAAGATCTATGCCAACAAGCGAGGAATCAGAATCCAACCAACACACCCTATTGAGCTCACCTGGCTCTGAGGAAAAGTCGCGCTGCTCTCCTGCAGCATGTCTCAGATGTCTCAGTTTTGCAAGGTAGGGTCGTCCAAAAGAACTTTCCTCTGGAAACCTAAAACTTCTTTGGAGTTCAGGAGGCAACCTGATTTGAATGATTTCCAACCAGGTAACCATTGCTCTCAAAATAGAATATTTTGAGAAGATTATCACAGATAAAGGTAGGTGATTTGCTACAGCGCCTAAAAGACCTTGGACAAAACCAGCGGTGCCATTGCACTACATGGAGAAGGGGCCAAACAGAGGTAACTCTTTGTGTGGTCCCATGGTTCCCAATGTTTGATGCTTGTGGCGTAAACCCAAATCCAAAGAAGTCCAATTCAATACCCATGTTTCCCCTTTTATTGGTATTGACTCAAATGAATCTCCTAAAACCATCTAAAATTAACGTTTGTTTCTACCGTGTTTCCTGCTCGAAAATCCATGTGTTCCACTGGTTCTATTCGCTAAAAACTACCAAATGCCCACATGTCCCCTGGGTGATTTTGTGCCAGCTCCTGTGGGCCGACTTTGGACTCTCCGGAGGGCCTCGAAGCAGTAGTTTTTGCAAAAAAACCTTCGAGGTAGTGACGTAGTGACCCATAGATAGCTACGTTGGTTATGGGTCAAGGGCCCCTGGTACCTAGGTACCCTAAAATTGCTGGTGAATGGATGTTTATTCCACCAAATATGGTAATAAATGCTAGTAATAGGATTTGACCCATCCCCAAATTCCTTCATTTCACTAGGTTCACTGGGATTGAAAAGATGATTCAGACAATACTTAGACAGGTTAAACCAATTCATAGCTGTCCAAACTGAGGGGGCACCACTTCTCTTGGTTTCACAATCTAAATCTGGGAGTAAACCCTGTATTTTGTTCCTCCTTCAACTAATTCCGGGATAAATGGTTTGGCAAGCTGAATAAATTGCAGGTTTTGTATCAATCAATGGTATTGTTCATGTTTATTGTCACTATCATTATCACTATCCTTAATCCTTGTCATCTTATTTATGTGCTTATCATGAATCAGTCCCTGAAATAAATCATCCCACTGTCATTACAAGTAGAACACATTCTGGTGCCTTCTCCCGGTCACTTGTAACCAGAAGCAACGCAACATCTGAGTGCAAAACATGTCTTCCATAGCAGGGATGGGCTGGGGCAGACGCAAGGCCTCCGCCGATCGAAAGATTCACCAGAAATCAATCCTCATTTTATAGCTACATAATTCATAATGCTATATATATATATATATAATTGGTGGTTGACCTACCCCCCTGAACAATATGAAAGTCAGTTATATTCATAGTATAGTGTACAATAGTATATTAATAATATATCAGTTCTAATATTCATAGTATAGTGTACAATAGGATTGTATATGACAGTACATCTGGAAGATTATTAACTATTAGATAGTTCAGTCATCACCACTATAATGCTATATATATATACATATATATATGTATGGTTTGCATAGTGTGTACATGTCTATCCATAGTGTGCACATATGTATAGACTGTATACATGTTATATACATAAAGCATCTCTATGCTACAGAACTTATATGTAACAGGTGACCCACTTGGCTGGCGAGCACAACCACATGCCAACGGGGATGAACCAATTATACAGGGGCTATTGACTCCAATGACGAGGATTTATGGTAGGTATATAAGATATCTGTACTTAATGGGGGGGTATAAACCAACTTTTAACTAGGGGGTCCACCCTGTAATTTACATAATGTGCAGGGAATGGAATTCAACAATCACGTCTGGAAACATTTAGGAATGTAAGTCTTCCAACAACAATATGAGGTGTGTGCTTGTGCCACCCAACACAACAATATGCTTGTCCAGCCGGGTAAATGATAAAAACATAGCAATGACAACACCGAATTCTCAGGGCATCGACAGAAACTCAGAAGCAATCCGCTGCCAACAGGTTTACTCGCCGTTACTAGCCTTCATATACGGCTAGTAAATGTGGCAACCCATCCGATGCCCCCAAAGCCCCAAAAATCAAGCGATTGGGTATTTCCAACCCATCCCTCTCAATTCTACCTACTCCTTAGGTTTGCGACATGTCTGCATCTGGCGATGCTGGAAGCTTGGTGATGTGACAGACTTGGTCTTTCCAAAATCAACCGTATCCCTGGACCCTCCAAGTACCTAGTAAAAAATGTATAATTAGTATACGATTGATATAGCATAATATACATTAATATACACCATTCCTTTGGGACTTTTCAACTTTTCCCCATTTTTATGGGGTGAATGATGGTTGAAGTATCCTCTTCCAAACGTTTCGATAGGCTCATCGAGATCAGTTAGCTCGGTCGAAAAAAATGATGTGCGGCCTTGAAATCAAACCTGGAACCAACCAACGAAAACCTCAGGAAATATGCTTGTCATGGCTTATCTGAAGCCATTATAGTTTACCCAGCTTATACATTGATATCCCATGACTCATATCCTGATTTTTTTTTTTAAAAAAAACATGCTTTGATGTCCCATTCTATATTATACATGTATATATATATATATATATACATGAGTGGTGGACAAAATTACTTACTACTCGCAATGGACATGACCAAAGCGGGTGGTCCCCTATCGGTTGTGAAGGTTTTCACACAAATTTAAACATCCCAAGTCCACTCCCTACTACTTGAGTCTTCCGCGAATTTTGCCGCTTACTCATATATATTGAAACCATCAGATTCCAGGTTGCTACGTTGCGCGAGACTCAGCCTGACGCGCTTCCCTGAAACTCTTCACTGCGTCCAGACCTCGACTCGCTATGGGGATGCCATTAAATGTGACTGTCGTGCAACAAATGGTGATCTGGTTGGTGGTATACCTACCCCTCTGAGAAATATGAGTCAGTTGGGATCATTATTCCCAATATATTGAAAAATAAAGAATCTTCCAAACCACCAACCAGTTTTTTAAGTTTTTAGGCTACCCAACGTTGAGACATTTCCATGGCAATTTCCCAACCTGTGACCACCTCAGATTCCCCATAGGATGGCGGACATGCCATCCTAAACTGCAGAATTTTTCGGGCTATGACCACAGAAAATGACCATGAAAATACCACATTCATGCCCTATGGATCCAGTCGTACCTTCTGAAAGGAAGTGGGACTGGGGTATCATTGACTATAATTTGGAAGCTTAAGTACCTTCTCAGACAGTGTTTGGATCCATAGGGATGATATCTCAGTGCTCATTTCAACCCCTTTTTTTTTAATGTCGAGTTGCACTGGTTTCACTCGAACTGCTGGCACCCACTGTCCGTGTCTGTCCACTCAGTCCCCCCGGCTGTGTAAGGAAGAAATATTTGCTAGTGGCACGCGCCGCTTGCGCCTGAGCGGCAAATCTTGGCAATATCAACCTTGGTTAATAGATATTAAAAATTGCTAATAGTGATTATTAAAAATGGTTTATAGATAATAACAGTGGTTAATAGTGATTAATAGATACTAATAGTGGTTAATAGTGATTGATAGACATTAATAGTGGTTAATAGTGGTTAATAGTGGTTAATAGTGATTGATAGACATTAATAGTGGTTAATAGTGGTTAATAGTGGTTAATAGTGGTTAATAGTGGTCAATAGTGGTTAATAGTGATTAATAGGCATTAATAGTGGTTAATAGTGAAAAATACAAATACAAATTAAAAGTGGTTAATAGTGATTAATAGATACTAATAGTGGTTAATAGTGGTTAATAAAAATAATAATAGTGGTTAATGGTGATTAATAGATATTAATAGTGGTTAATAGTGATTGATAGATATTGATAGTGGTTAATAGTGGTTAATAGCGGTTGATAGATTACTAGATATTAATAGTGGTTAATAGATATTAATAGTGGTTAATAGATACTCATAGTGGTTAATAGTGATTAATAAATATTAATTCTGGTTAATAGTGATTAATAGAAATCAAGTGGTTAATAGTGTTTAATAGATATTCATCGTGGTTAATAGTGATTGATAGATATTAATAGTAGTTAATAGTGATTAATAGATATTAATAGTGGTTAATAAATATTCATAGTGGTTATATAATAGTTATTAATAGATTCGAATAGTGGTTCCTAGTGATTAGTCAATATTAATATTGGTTAATACTGATTAATAGATATTAATAGTGGTTAATGGCGATAAATGGATTTGAATAGCGGTTAACCATGATAATTCATGGTGATCCATCGTGGTTAATGGCAATATACCCTCTGGTAAACTAACAGTTTGCGAACTGGAAAATCATCTTTAAGAATGGTATAAATCAATGTAAATCAACTATTTCTATGGACCATTTTCAGTATGTAACAAATTACCAGAGGGTATTGGCAATATCACAAACAGCAATCATCCATCTATACGTATGGATGACAATATGACTAGTTGTTACGCAATATATGGATGTCTCTCAAAACTAGGTACCCCAAAACCGTCGGTTCCAATTAGAAAAAAACAATTTATGAACAAAGAAAAAGGCAATCTTAATTGGAATCACCCGTATATCCGATATCCCTGCAATATCCCACAATAACCCGGATACACCATTTCATCAATCACCCGTATATTTGGGTTCCCGTCATTTAAGCAATCACCCGTATAATTTTCCCATCCCCCCAAACAGTTGGTAGTCTAATACGGCCCCCACCATGGCAAACGGTTCAGTCAATTTCAACGGTATATATCATATCCCATTATATATCCCCGTATATAAAGACATCATTTTCATATCCCTTTATATAACCACTGTAGATCCAATATCACCAATTGCCCACAGATTTTTATGCAACGATCACTCCCATGAAGTGGAAATCACTGACCATGACTATCTGATAGAAAGTATTCCAATTGTAGTGAAAGAACATTATCTGGTTGGTTGTTTTAACCATTTTGAACAATATTAGTCGATGGGAAGGATTATCCCATATAGTGTCGAAAATAAAAATGTTTTGAAACCACCAACCAGTTATAGAAATGATTAGACATATAACATGGTCAATCTTTGCTAGTAAAAAATGCTGGTTATGGTTTATCTTCGAAAAAAAACTAAACGATTAAACTACCAAGGTTGATGATGTATACCAAATGATGTCCATGTTTTTGCCTACGGGTGGAAAACCGAACCAGCGTTTGCATGTTTCTATGAGTTTCATGGGGTTAAGGGGGTGGGGTGGGGTGGGGTGGGGTGGGGTGGGGTGGGGTGGGCTAATAACGTTCATTTGCACTACCTCACATACATGATGCTACGCTACTGTACGTCTTCTTGCACTGCCTCACATACATGATGCTACGCTACTGTAACTCTTCTTGCACTTCCTCACATACATGGTGCTACGCTGTAAGTCTTCTTGCACTTCCTCACATACATGATGCTACGCTACTGTAAGTCTTCTTGCACTGCCTCACATACATGATGCTACGCTACTGTAACTCTTCTTGCACTTCCGCACATGTTATGATGCTACGCTACTGTACGTCTTCTTGCACTTCCGCACATACATGATGCTACGCTACTGTACGTCTTCTTGCACTGCCTCACATACATGATGCTACGCTACTGTAACTCTTCTTGCACTTCCTCACATACATGGTGCTACGCTACTGTAAGTCTTCTTGCACTTCCTCACATACATGATGCTACGCTACTGTAAGTCTTCTTGGACTGCCTCACATACATGATGCTACGCTACTGTAACTCTTCTTGCACTTCCTCACATACATGATGCTACGCTACTTTACGTCTTCTTGCGCTTCCTCACATACATGATGCTACGCTACTGTAAGTCTTCTTGCACTTCCTCACATACCAGCTTGTTTCAAAAGACTGCCAAAGTCTTGAATGAGACTGTCCAGTCTAGATGACTGTCCTTGGCGATAGAAAAAAACGCGCGCAGAAATGTGCTAAAACCTGCATATTTCAAGAAAACTGCAAAAAAATGACGCTGGTTTTGGAAGCTCATGAATGCAGAAAACATTGCAAAATGCAAGAAAAAAACAAAACACAGTGGCACGGCGAATATCATGAATTGAATTGTTTGCCAAAACCATGCGTTTCGCATCCAATGTCTAGCATATGAACGCCAAGAACAGACAAAACGTGGGTTCAGTTTCCCACCCGCCGGGATGTTTTTCCCATGGATTTTCCAATGACGATCCACTGGTCCTCCAAAACCGATCCCCCCCGGACGATCCCACTGGGGACCGCGTGCGGTGGTCCTAATCCTAAGAGCTGGGAGGGCGAAGTCCTGAAGCCATCATGGTCAAGTCATGGTCGAATCCCCAATCATTAGATCGTTCATAGCTAAACATCATTAAACATACCCTCTGGTAATTTGTTACATAGCTATTGAAAATGGCCATAGAAATAATGGTAAACATACAAAAAGCTATTGAACATTGCCATAGAAATAGTGGATTTACACATTGATAGCATGGTGATTTTCCATAGTTATGTTAGTTTACCAGAGGGTAATCTGTGGTTAGAGCCGAAACTATGAACCCATCCCCACATGGGAATTCCCGAACGAAATCCTCTGGTGACTCAGTGACCAGCGTAAGAAGCGCTTCCCAAATGCCAACATGTTTTTTTTGGGGGGGTTGGCTCCAGTAAAGGTGCAAACATCGGCGCCAAATGAGAAAGAGGTCTTACAATTGTTTGATTTTTGCCACTGAATTATGATTCTTATTGTCTTTTGCGGAAGCATTTGACTTTTCTCAAGGTTTGATTTGTCATTCTTGTTTATTGTAAAAGACGTCAACACTAGAATATCCCAGTATCATTTGAATATATAAATGTGTGTATAATGTTAATAAGATTTACCCTCTGGTAAATTCATATAGACCCTGAAGATAAGCAATCTTTAGTGGAAACTCATCTTCCAACCCCTATTTGGATCTATTTGGCAGGGTCGTCGTTACCAGGTCAGGAGATGATCTGCGCGCAACACCATGACCCGGCCTGGAGGTAGACTCCTCACAGGTTGAAACACTTGAAAAGTGGGTCGGATCCAGCTGTTGCCAGGTCACCAAGTATTAAATGTATAGAATGACAGGGTAGAGCAACTACCAAAAATAAGTAAATCAGCTTATTTTTTTATTGAACAAGCACACGCATTCCATCCCTTTGGGGATTTCTGCATAGAAAAACCTTATACATAATATTAATTAAATATATCGTATAGGTCGGTTATTGAGTGGGGATGACATTTTCTCGGCTCAGAAACTTTTCCTAAGGCTCCAAGAAGTTGGCAATCAGGCAGCCTGACTCCTATCAGAAAGACCTTGGCAAAAAAGACCAAAGGAGCATGAGTACAGGACTAATAAATCATGAAAATATATGAAAATCATGAATCCCAATATGTCCGGGTTCTCACCCACGCTCTGGAGGGCGGCTCTTCCCATAAGATTTCCCCCTCCAAGTTTACTTGGTATCTTCCTTGATTCCAACGGTGTTCGATGCGTCGCTCTTCGCTCAGCTACCCGAGAGGTGCGTGGGCGTGATGGAAGCAGTAAACAATGTCATTTTATGAAACTTCAGGGGAGATCCCCTCACCCCTGTCTGACCATCATGTTTAGTCAAATTGTGGTGACATCAGCATTTTTTACTCTTGTGTAGAGAGTACAACCAAATTGCAAACTAACCTCCATATGCTGGTTGTCTACCATTCATGGGTAATATATATCAAGTTAATTTCCCCTAAAAATGTCATCTTCCATATATGTAATAAATATAAATATAAATATATATATATATATAATGTTGGGCTCTGATTAGTGTGCCCCCCCCAAACAATATTAGTATACCCAATAACTCCGCATTTTCTCCGCCCCCCCCTCAACATTTTTTAGGATAGTCAACTTAAGTAAGGATTTCTATTGACATCAGTTTACTTTCAGTTGATTTCCTTTTAAACCTCAAAGAAATCTATTGATAAGAAAGGATTTCAATTGAAATAGAATTACTTTCAATTCAACTTGAATCTACTTTCAAGTGATTTTCCCTTTAAACCTCAAAGAAATCTATTGATAAGAAAGGCTTTAAGTTGAAATCAATCTACGTTCAATTGATTTTCCTTTTAAACCTCAAAGAAATCTATTGATAAAAGGTATGGTGTTTTTTTCACCCCAAAAGTTGTTGTGCACACTAGGGTACCATCCAAGCAATTACATTATTGAGGATCTCGGTCACTCATGGGGTACCCCCTTGTAAAACTGTTTGAATGCTGTTTTTAATCAGGATTTAATAAGGCATCTAATTATTCGGGATTCCTTGCATTTTCAATGCTTTGACATGGATATGGTTTTCTAAAGTAAATGGACCAACTTTACCCAAAGAAAGGTGGACAAAAGGTGGATAAAAGGTGGATAAAACCCGTCCTGGAAAAATTGGATCTGAGAAAAAAACTTCTCACAACAGAGGCCCACCCCCCCCATTCACAAGATACTCAAATGTTTTTGAAAATTTTCTCACAATAGAGTCCCAGGACACTAATCGGTATACAAGATTAATATATTCACTTATATCCAGTACATTCCCTTAAAGTCGTTTTGCTTCAAGCAAATTTCCCCACTTCAAAAAACTCAGGCGGCTGTCAAAAAACATCTCCGTTCTCCTGTGGGTGTTCCAGAGATTTTGCCTGGGCCTTAGGCAACGGATCAAACATATGGTGCGACCGTCAAAACATTGTCAAATTGCATGGTATAATATATGAAAAATAGGTGCGATAACACATGATAAATCCAACAATACTGGATCTAATGTGGATATGTATATATATATATATATAGATATAGACATGTAGTATGGTAAACCCAACAGTAAACCAGCCCCAAGGTTGAGGTATATTGTCGGCTATACCGCTAGAAATGGGATGGTGTAGAGTGATCCCAATCATGGTTGGTTAAGGGGATGGCTGATGGCGTTGGGTTTACCGTGTCTATCGATAATTTGTTCCCTACAAAGAGGTGCCTTCGAAATATAAGTTCATTTATTAGCTCATCTAATTATAGTTCTAATGAGAAAAAACGTTAACGATTAACTAAATTATAAACCACCCCAAGTAACTAGGGAGCAGCACATCCCATGAGATAGTTTGGTGTTTGCCTCAAAAAATGACAATCCACCTGTTAAAACCATGATTTTACTTTATAAAATATAAAATGCCAGAAAAGGATGTAAAATCCATAATTTTCATCCCATATCCATTGTTCATTGCAAAGCTGTTGGACACCATTTTGTATATATATATACTGCCATTCTATTCTCATCATATCACCATCATATCCAGATATAACCACATGATTCTTGGTTAAATCAAACAACTCAGAGTTTAACCTAGCTTGTATCAACCAAATACCTTTCAACCACAGTCAAACTATAGTTATATAAACATGTACGTTATTAAAAACAAACAACTTAGCTAACATCAATCACCTAAAAAACATCAATGTTTTCTCCATTTTCCTCTGGTTTTTCTATGGTTCCCCCCCTGTCCCTTGCCTTCTTGGCCTCGGCGAAGCTCCGGACCTGATCCAAGCCTCGGAAGCGAAGCCACATCATGGGATACTCATGGGAATTGATCATGGGATAGATCTGATGGGATATCTGATGGGATACAGATATAAAAGGATAATATGAGATATATTATATATATATATATTTATATGATGGGATGTAATGGGAATATCTGATAAGATATCTGGGTGAATAGATGATGGGAATATACGATCAACACTATGACGTGGAAATATATCATGGGATGAGAGAGGATGCAGGCCCGGTAGAGGTCGGAGGTCTGAAGCAAATCTTTTCCACCACTATTGCACGATGCGATGCAACAAGGTTTGCTGTGGCAATGCTTCTGTGAAAAACTTGAAAAACACAGCATGTTTTCAAGTTTTTGAAGGTTTGATGTTTTCAGGGATGATGGGATGTTTTGGGGGTAGGAATGTCCATGATGAACACCTGGATCACCAAGACCTGGGCAGCAAGGGGGTGGCAAGAGGGGAGGGGTATGGTTGGGTGGTTTATGTGAAGTTGTTTGTTTTTGTTTTTTGTGTGTTTTGTTTATAGGTCCACTGCCTAATCATAATTATCAGATTCTGGCACCTGAGATTGGTCCAAACCATTCTCTTCAAAACTGGCTGTGCTTTAACCCTAAACTCAGCCTGCCTATGGGGATTGCTCCAAAAAGTCACTTCCAGGCTACACAAAATAGCATTTCGAAACTCTGTTTCAACACCTTCTCAGCAGCCTTCCCCCAACCATAATCCCAGCAACCTAAGGACCTAAGGGCCTAGATGAGCTGCATGTCTCAGCTCTGTGCGACATCCATGTCATATGATGGAATCTGCACGGGCCCCACTTTGTACAGACCACTGGACTTGAGAAATTTCAATTGGGGTTTCGTACATCGGATTGGTCATGCATGGGTCTGTTGAACATCGTTCAGTTTCAGAGAGTGCCGTCCCAGTTTCTGAAGTTTGCGTCCAGAAAACATGTCAGGGTCATCCACAATTCTCCAACACTGTCGGCACGCGACAAAACGATGCATTTGTTGGTCTTCACCTCTCTTATTCAGACTGTTGGCCAACATGGCTTGTGAGTTCACCCATCGAACCTCTAAACCAACGGTTTGCTGGGCTTCCTTGAGCCTTGTCAATTCGATATCCACCTTTTTGGATTGACCAGTGGGGGGTGATGAAAGGTCTCTGAAGTTTGTCATAAACACTACGGCTATCAGACAAAATGTGCCAGGAACACTTCTAACAGCTTCATCAGGATTTCGGGTGTTGGGGGTCCCGCCACTCAACTCAAACCATTCAAAACGCAACAAATACAAAAAACATCCTCAGCATCAATGGCTGCATGTGCTCAGCCGCTCCCGGTGACCTACACACTCGGTCAAGTTTGGCACTCCTCCAACACATGGGAGAAACATGTTGAATTTCTCCTGAACTCAACCCCACATCAGCCCAAGCGTACGAACCAATTCTTTCCAATTTAATGGGGTAAATCACCATAGGTTCTTTAGCCGCATCCCTGACTCTATGCAAAAGAGCATTAGTTTGAACCAAAGTTTCAACCGTGGCATGGGGGACTTCCGATAAACCCAAAGAAACACAAGTGCAAAACCGAAAACCAACCTGGTTGCAATGCCAAGCCAAAGCTCCCAAAGGTCCCCTCAACTGGGCTTTCTCATGTTCATTCACAGGTTCTTTTCTTTGTTTCCTACGTTCTTGACAAATGGGAATCTCTTTGATATTCTGCATGTATCGGTCTTGGCTCAGTTCAAAAGTACCATTGGGTTTCCTTTGGATTTGAACTCCACACTGAATGAAATTGTTATATTCGAATTTCCCCCAACGAAAGTGAGATTGGATGGCCTGTTTGGTGTCTTGCCACACGGTGTCATTTGCATCAGCAACAAACATGAAATCATCCACATGTCCAGAAATGAATACCTTCCACAACCAAAAGCCAACAACAAGGGTCACTCAAACATTGTTGAAAACCAAGAGACAAGAAATATGCTCGAACAGTTTCATACCACTCATAAGGGGCTTGAACAAATCCATAACAGGTTTTCCTCAAACGCGCTGCATTTTCTTTTGGCACCCCAATCGCTGGTACAGCTCGGGAGCTGGAATGCAAAACAAATCTTCGGGACATTCCCTTCCTTGAAGGAATACCGCTGCCACATTGCCTTTCCAGGCGTGCCATCCCCTACTTGACGCTTGTTGCAGCATCAGCTGTCTAGTGTGTCTAGTAGTGGTCGGTGCGTATGCTGTGGGAAACTCATAGCTGGGGTCTTGATATCCCAAAATCACAATTCTGGCCGTGGGGACGGTGTCACCGTCACCATTGACTTTCCAAGTCAGCAGCCAGCGCATTCTCATTGCCACCTCTTTCGGTGGCTGGAGGTGTAGAGCCAGAGTTTCGAATGCTTGAGCAGAGATAAACTTGTCCATTTCTACCCCCTTGGCCTTCATAAACTTCTCTTGAGTCTCCTTGTCCATGTACTTCTCGTGAACCTCCACTGCCTGCTTTTTCATTTGATTCACGATGTATGCTTTGGGATCTTTGGACGAAGACATCCAACCATGTCGAGTTGTGGGACAGGTCATGCTCAATTCTACCAGTGCTGCTTCATCCTGCCAAAAACTCGGGTGACATTCTTGATGCATGCCGTGCTGTGGTTCTTCGCCTTCCAGATCAGAGTCAACTGGCGTAGTTGGCACGCACTCTGACGATTGGTATATGGGCAGCCCTTCTTTAGGCTCCCACTCTTCCGGCCCGACTACAACCGCTCGACGTTTTGTTTCCACCTCCTCTGGATCTCTCGGCAGTGCACGACGTACTCCCTGTGTTTTGTCTCTTGCACGCTTTGTTGGGGGACACCACCACCTTGCGGTGTCTTCTCGCTGCCAGAGTGACGGGAGATGTTCTGCTTCTTCTGTGATGTCATCAACTGAAGCTCGGCCCAGAGGCCTCGCCAACTCTGTCATAGTCCATTGCGTTTCTGTGGTGGCCTATCCAGTTCATGTACCACCTGCTCCTGTTGTCAAGCGGGTCTCAGCTGCTCGATGGTGGCCACAAGCCAAATATTGCGCAGCAGCCACACCACCGAACGTGGGCGGATTTTGCACCTGAATGACGCTTTTCTCGAGCATGTCCCGCCCTGACTTCTCAAGCAGAAACCAGCCCAAAACGGCATCAGGGAGAATATGGCTCAACTCTTCATCATCCTTTTCAAAATATTGACTGAGGCTGGAGCGTCCCAGACCCAATCGGCCCTGTGACCGGTCCCAGGAATTGTAGCACCCCAAGTTCCAGGACCAAGAGTCTCGCCATGCCCATGCTGTCACTGGCCATGTAGCTTCTCCGCCTCCTTCAGATTCTTGTTCAAGTCGTTGACCCTCAGGTACGTCGGTGCACTGGAACCACTGATGGTACCCCGGAACCTGTAAGACTCTAAAGTATTGACGCATGAAGTTCCCCACTTCAGGTAGTGCTGGTTCTCCCACCACATTGTGCAAATGGTGCAGCAACATCTCTGTCCCTTGTGGGTCGCTCAGTCAACTCGACTTTTTGCCCATGATGGCTGTCTTTGCGGCCCCTGTCAGTTCAGCTGCTATGCGGGGCCCACAAGTGCAGCGATTTTCATATTTCGTGGACGCTACATACAGACGAGCTGCTTGCTTGAATTCTAGCCAGGTGGCTGGTTCCCCTAACCACCCTGGCACACCATTTTTGGTTCTGGTAACCGTCATCAACCGAGCCTTGTCTCTGCAAGATACCCACACCCTGGACGTCCAAGAGGATCACGCCCTTGGTCACTATGATCAAGCCAAAGGGCTCCGCTACCGTGCAGGCCTGGTAGAGGTCGGCCGGAGATCTGAAACAGCTCTTTTCCACCACTATTGCACGATGCGATGCAACATCTCGAGCTGGTGCAACCTAAGGACCTAAGGGCCTAAATGAGCTGCATGTCTCAGCCTGTGCAACATCCATGTCGCAGAGCTATCATGGGAATATTTAATGATGGGATATCTGATTGGTAAATAACTTAAGTTTTTAGATGTTTTTGATGTAATCAATTTGTGCTCATGATGGGGAATATGAGGGGAATGGGGAATATGAGGGGAATGTATGATGGGATATCCGATGGGATCTACAATCAACAGTATGACATTGGGGGTGGAAGAGGTGATACAATGGGGATGTGGCAGGATGGAAAAACAACTGGATGACTGGATGAGTTGGATGTCTTGTTGTTGCCATAGCTGCGGGAGATCCTGCCTTAAAACTAAGAATCCAGGCAAGCATCCGAATATATCAGAACCAATCATTTAACAATCTTCTAGAAACAAGGCAGCTCTTTACATCATGGATGAACATTGATGAGTGAACTGTGAAAGTTGTAGATCTAAGTTCCAGAAGCAAAGCTTAAAGGACCCCCGTTACGGTCCCGAACTTCGTGGGCACATGGATGTGTATCCTAAGAATTGTAACTGGCTAAAAGCCTTTATGATGAATGTGTCCTGTTGATGTTTAGAAGTATACATGTATACACATATCATTAAATACATATGTCACATTGCAATATATATATATATACACGATTAAATACATATAATTATATTAAATGTATCATAGTTGTAGATCTTAATTTAGGTTTGACATGTGTACATATGTATTTATAATATATATATATATATAATATATATATACTACATTATAAATACCAAAGTTATATGATATATAATATTGTTAATATGAATTGTACATAGTATCATGCACTAAAAGTAATATAACGCAACAATTTATTCACAACAAAATTGCAATGTACGCTGATAGACTATAATTTAATGCGATATAGGCTAAACATGATGCAGTGAAATCATGACTTATAACTAAATATACTAATATAGTACAATGAGATAAAATAAGTAAAACTAAGCATAGTGGAATGGAACATGATAGCAATATATAATAAGATCAACTCAATTGTATTGCAGAATGGCACATAAATGCACATAGGATAAAATACACAAGAATAAAGTACACACAATGAGCGGCCCACACATATATTTTACTTTTAATTCATCCAATATGTAGAAATCCAGGGGCTGCGGGTAATCGATCTCTTGGCGAACCAACCAATGGCTAGTGCTGGGCCCCTTTACTTTGCAGTTGTCCAACTCCACCCAGAAGATTCCCGCTTCTCCTGCAGCATAAACCGGGTGGAAACCAACTTCACAACATGGTTTATCTGAAACTTATGATACCCCACAATCCAATGGTTAATCATTTAATCATCCTTTCCCCTGTTCAATAGATTGCCAAAAACAAATCATTTTGGGGGTCACTGAGTCACACCCCTACCACTATTTTTTGTGTGATCTTTAAACACTTCTATCCTTGCGGTTGGCAGGTATGGCAGTCCCAGTTTGGCTGGCTTCGTTTGCGCCATGTCAGTCCTCGTCCTCTCAACGGATAAGGATTGGTTCATGGCTCCAGTGGAGCCTTACCTGCGGGGGAGCTCAAGATGAATATGGACTAGGACCTGCGCAAATTTGACTGTCATGGGGTCAATTTAAGGAAACATCTACAGCAAATCCTTGTTTTTGAGGATCAGCTAAGTTTTTGCATCATCCAATTCTGGGACAAGGAGTTTTTTAAGTCAGCACATTCAACCTTTACACACACACACACCAAACAAAAATAAGGCTGTCACCAACAAGGGGTTCAACCCAAGGAGTCCGAAGTGAAACTGTCAGCACCGAGAAAAATTGGCGACGATAACCCCGTACCAACCAAGAATTAGAGGACTGACCCTCCACCCCAACATTGAAGGCTTCTCAGGGAAAAATTATGCAAATAGGTGACGTAACTATCAACAAAAATATGAATTTAACCATCAACATTGTGGTATAACCATAGAAAATGGTGGTATAACTTCCAAAACGGTGGTATAATTGGGATATAATCGGGGTATGATTCGGATTTAATGGGAACAACATGACATACCCACTGGCAATTTCATATAACAGTTCGCTGTGGAAAATCACCGTTTGTAATATAGTGAGTAAAGCATACGACTAAATGGGACACCCTGGATGGTAGAAGGATCACTTTAGAACCCGAAAACCGGATCATCTCTGAACACACGGAGAAACAAAACACCGGCAAGAGCCACTTTATACAGAAATTTACAGGAGAAATGCTACGGCCCAGAACCTAGGACCACACTTTGTGCGAGCCTGCGCAGGCGAAATGCACGTCAACATTTCGCAAGACGGACGAAATGCACTTCGACGTTTTTCGCAAGAGTCACTTTTATACAGGAAAAATTGCCGCGCTCCAGAGTCAGTCCAGAACGCAGGCACACATTATGTGCAAGCCTGCGCAATCGAAATGCATGTCAACATTTCACACGAGCCAATTCTTACGGAAATCTACAGGAAAAAATGCCGCCCCCAACAACCTATAGGACCACACGTTGTGCAAGCCTGCCCAGCCGAAATGCATTTCAACATTTTCGCACGAGCCACTTGATATAGAAATTTACAATTAACAAAATTTAAAAAAAACGCGCCCCAGAGTCAGCCCAGAAAGCAGACACACACTTGGTGCAAGCCTGCGCAATCGACATGCATGACAACATTTCACAAGAGCCACTTTTAACCTTTTTTTTAGGACAAATGCCGCGCCCAAGAGTGAGCCAGCAAGCCTGCACAGTCGAAATGCAGGTCAACATTTCACAAGAGCCACTTTATACGGAATTTTACAGGAAAAATGCCGGTGCCCAGTGAGCACCCTGATCAAGCACCTGCCTTTACATCTACCGTAAGAACCCCTCAGTGTGGACACACTGTTTGGGGAACAAAAAGGAAGCCAAGACTGACGCTGCGAAATCAGAAACCAGGAAACCAGGAGACCAGGAAACCAAATTGTCCCCGCAAGAGGCCCCAAAAAATGTGGGGGAGTGGGATGATGCTGGTAATGATGATGATGATGATGATGGTGATGATGATGATGATGGTGGTGATGATGGTGGTGGCGGTGATGGTGATAATGGGGTGGGGGATGGGATGATGATGATGATGATGATGATGATGGTGATGATGATGATGATGATGATGATGATGATGTGGAGGATGATGATGATGATGATGATGATGATGATGATGATGATGATGATGATGTGGAGGAGGATGAGGATGATGATGCAGTGTTGATGATGGTGGTGATGATGCAGTGATGAGGATCATAATGTGGAAGATGAAGTGCAGGAGAATGAAAAGGTGGAAACCAGAAAACCAGGAAATCAGAACACAAAGGAAAGGAGACGAGGAAACCAGGAAACCAAGGAAAGGGGATCGGAAGCCTGAGAGGCTAGGAAACTTTGGAAAAACTATACCAACAAACGCGTTCAAAAATAATCTAGTCTAGTTTCCGCGTTCTAAAATGAGCTGGTTTCCGCGTTCGGAAATGAGACTGGTAACGTTACCCGCTAGAGCGGTGGACTTCTGCCAACATCTCCACTACATCAAAGTATGTGAGTCAATCCATCACAAGCCACGAGCCTATTGGTTTCTGACTATAACAAACCAAAACAATACGCTACCTCTAACATCTTCTTTCCTGAACATAAAAGGATTTCTGATTTATGAAAGGTTTCGCTGTACATGTTCAAGAAAAACAAATCCTCTTATGTTTGAAATCAACGCTTGAAAACCAACCAGAACAGTCGGTTCACCCATTTTCTGCCGCGAAAAGCGCAGCGCATTGGCTACAGCTCATGGAAAGGCCTCTTAGGGCTCCAGAGCCGGTACAGGCTGGGTCGGGTGACTTTACACATTGGGTTGCCGTTTGCTGTCGAAAATCTATTTTAAAAGACCTGTATTTACTGATGGAAAACGTGTCTTCCTTAAAGATGTTCCGTGGGATTTGATATCTTGTCTCATTGATGGTTCAAAGACTAAGCCACACTACCCTCTGGCAATGTCTGGTAATATAACATAGCTTGAAAACCACAGTTTCAACTAATTTTCAGTGTGCCATCACCATATAGCGAACTGTAAATCCTATTACACCCCGATAGTTGGTGGTTAAATCCCATGAATCACTAGATATATGGTGTTGGATCCTGTAGGGCTACCCAATCATCCATGAAGTCACAGGATTTTCAATGGATTTTCCATGAAATAAATCAAATAAACCTAGCATTTTGGGGTACCCTCTGGTAAACGTATAAATAACGAACTGGAAAATGACCATGTTTAATGGGTAAATCAACTATAAATGGCAATTTTCACTAGCAAACTGTTAGTTTGCCAGAGGGTACCCCCATTTATGGAAAGCTGCTTCAAATGATAAACCTATGGTAAGCCATTGAAAAACAAAAAAAAAAAGGCTGCGAAACGACACGCCGGTGCCCCTCATGGTTACCTTGACACGGCAAGGTGGTGCCCGCCAGTTCTGTTGCTTTCGAAAGCCACAAAAAAAAAACACTTGTTCAGTTCAATATATCTAGCAGAAACCATAAATTCAACAGTGAAATATGCATTATAGTGTCATTATTCATAGGTATAAACCCATTATATAATCAGTTGGAAACATCATTGACTAGTTGGATATGCATCATTGATAGTTAGCATCATTCTCTACAGTGAAATATGAACTCATTAACTATATCATACTATATAGTTTGATAGATCATTACTGGTTGGTGGTATACCTACCCCTCTGAACAATATGAGTTCGTCAGTTGGGATGATGAAATTCCCAATATGATGGGAAAGTCATTCAAAATTCCATATTAGTTCTAGTCACCACCAACCAGGGATTAATAATGGTTAATAATGGTTAATGGATTCTATATTGGACTAAGATTGGTTTGTAATTGCTAATAATGTGGTTGATAAGCCCTACTAATTGTGATTAGTAATCACCAACCAGTAATCCCATTATTAATCCCATTATTAATCCCACTATTAACCATCATTAACCATCATTAATCCTAGATTAACTATAGAAACTCATTAATGCTCCACTTATAATTTTGACCTTTTCAAAAGCAACGCATCCTTGATGGTATGAGATCGATCTTGTAGGACTTGAAGAATCCATCCCAGTCGATAGCGTAGCTAAGTTGCCTGAAAAAAGTGGCTGAATTCTATGGTTTATGTTTGATATAACGAACTAGTATTCATGGGGGTTAATTATAATGGTTTATAAACTAACTTATCACTGGGGGGGGGCCATCCTGCATGATGATGAATGAGAATTCCATGATACATCGTGCTAGATTAGAGTAGATTTTGATGGGAATTAATGATGTATAGTCCTATGATTCCGAAGAACTCATTCCCATATAAATTAAATATGTACTGTATATACATACATAAACGTAATATTAAAACTATTATATATATATATATATATTAATGTATAGATATATACTATAGAAATAGATTGGTGTTTCCCATTGAACTTGCATTTTTGCGCACCCCTTTTTCGGACAAACCTTTGGTGATGCTCAACGAAGAGCAGCTCCAAAATTTAAAAGAATCCAAATGTCAAGTTCTGGTGGTGTACAACTTTGAGCCATCGAAAAAAAAAAAACAATGGTTTAGGAAATCCGGAAAGCCCCTAAAAAATGGTACCCTCTGGTAACGTTAACAACAAAACTATGGAAAATCACCGTGCTATTAATGGGTAAATCCACTATTTCTATGGCCATTTTCAATAGCTACAATGTGAGGCCCCCAAGATAGCGTTCAGTTGGTTTATATCTCCAATAACTATGGTTTATGGTACGTAAATAACTATAGTTTCTGGGGCGAATCTAAACCAACAAACATCACTGGGGGGGGCCTCACATTGTATGTTAGTTTACCAGAGGGTATTCAAAACCCATGGCTTTCCAGATTTTGTTTGCGAATCCACGGGCTTCTAGGGATCCTCACAGAGGCAGCTTCACTGGCCCAACTCCTGGTGTTTCAGAAAAGTTTGCAGATTTTGTTTCAAAGTTCTTGGGGCATCCTGGGATATCTTGGGGCTACAGGGAAGATAACACACTATATCAACTATATATTTTAAATATAATATATATATATATAATATGTTTTAAACAAATATATATATATATATATATATGTAATATGTTATATACATATAATACACATGAAAGATGATGAAAGCATAACACCAGGCGCATGCTGCAAGATCGCTGACAGCCACCATCTTTTAAAATCCTGGGAAAATCCTAGGCAAATCCTGGGAAACTGGTGCCTTTTTCAATGGGGGTTTCGCCTGGGAAATTCCATGGGAATTCACCTGGTCAATTCGCAGTTCGACCCTCAACAGACTCAGTTCATCATCGATTTTCGGTAACTCATCTTCCAACCAAAAAAAACATGGCAGGGTCGAAGTGTTACTTTACCAGAAACAATCATAGAAAACTCGTGTGCTTCAACATGGAAGGCACAACGGAAAGCCATGGGATTTCTAGGTCAACCATGGTCAACCACCATCGCCAAGTTTTCTCCGGTCCTGCTTTGCGGCAAGATATCTTTGGTGAGCCTCCGGATGGGGGACTCTGGAGGCGATCGCCTTTTAAGTGGTGCCCAGTAACTCAGTATGTTTCTTGAAATATGACCAACATTAACTATCAAATACTATGTGGACATAAATATATATATATATATTATCTGCCATGAACATATATATATATTATCATCTGCCATGGATATACAGTATATATATAATATCTGCCATGAAGCGTAATGATTGGAGTTAGGCACCAACTTCGCCAACGAACTGAGGCGCCAATAATCCTGATGACGCTTGATCCTCCCAGCTATCTTTTCTATTTGTCAAGCACGGACCAGACTTAAGCTTGCGACTCACATACTTGGTTCCACAGACTTACTATGTCCTTATAGATTCCTGAGAGATTTAATGATCGTTCCACATCTTGTCGTTGATATGCAAGCATCATCATACCGTTCTGGCCCTTTACCAGTCATAAGTCCGGGATAGCCCGACTGAGGGAATGCAAATTCCATCTAAATAACCATAAACATACATAACCAGTTTCGAGATGTTTCGAGGGTTTTTAAGTGTATTGTTACCCCGATTTATAGAATGATCATTCCATCATTCCATCCAAATCACTCCATTCAATTGTCGAATATTGATCAATGGATTATACTGGATTGGTTGAAGGGAAAAAATACAGGAAAGCCCAATGATCTTCATGGGAAAAACGATGGTTTCCTCCAGATTCCCTTAAACCAATCCATTGAATTGTGGATTTTCGAGCACAACCCGGGCACAACGTTCAGATCAGCCACTCGGCCACCTCTTCGGGCGAATGGAAGAGGCCCAAGTTCCGAAAGCGCCCAGCCACTCGGATGGTCGCCTGCCACGTGACACAGAAACGTTGGATGGGTACCCTCTGGTAAACCAATATACTGAACTGGAAAATGATCATTTGGACTTGATTTATCTATTAAAAAATATAAAACATGGTGATGTTCCACAGCTATATTATAGTTTATATTAGCTTATCAGAGGGTAATCCAAGCATTTAATCAAAAAACTGCGAACTCAGGATCATTGAGGTTCCTGGCATTATGGTTCGGGATTTCAAATCGGGCCCTAAAGAAGCTTAAGCATCAGGCAAACATGGCAGTCGAAGAAACCACATATTAAGAAACGCTTTCAAGTACATGCATGTGACTTTCGTGAATACCTTCCACATGGCATTCAGCCGGCAATACTGTGCATATTTACGAATGACAACGACGGAGCAAGGAAGGGGTACTAGCTGCCCCCAGCTACACTGATGTTCACCAAGCCGAATAATCCTGGAGTCTTTTGAAGGGCACATGTTTCCTACTTTCATACCCCATTTTGGAATCGTTGTGTCATTTCCAATCGTACCCAACAAAAAAATGGCCATCCAATCCTGCTACCTGCACCTTCTTCCACCATGTCCGGGGCTCGGCTCTGAGCACGACACTTTTGGGTTCACCACATTGGTTTGAGGATAGGGTGCACCAAAATCTCTAGTGGCAAAGATGTTCCTATCCCTCTCTCTGCATGGCCATAGATGGAGGGTATGCCATCCCCATTGTCAGACAATAAACTCCGATAAAGTTGCTTAGAACTCATGATAATCATTACTGGTTGGTGGTTTCAACCATCTTGAAAAATATGAAAGTCAGTTGGGAGTATTATTCCCATATATTATCGGAAATAAAAAATGTTCCAAACCACCAACCAGATTACTATAAGTCATATAATATCCAACACTGATATCAGAATATATCTAGTGATATGCCCAGAAAATGCTTGGTCGTTCCGCACCCGTTCTAAGTCGTCATAGAAATCCCCCCCATCCAGGTGTGATGCCAATCACCCGTTTGGACCGTATAACGTTGCTGCTCCGCGTCAAAGGAGACTCCCTGGGGTAATGCCACCTGCGAAGCAACTGAAGGGTCCCTGGGGCAATGGCAATTGAAAGAGATGAACAAAAAACATGGGATACTGAGGGAAAATGATCTTTTTCTATGTGCATATATAAATATAATATATATATGGAGGGAAAATCATCCATACATACAGTACAGCACATGGTGATGATTTTCCATATCTGCTTAACTTTGCTAAAAGGGTATCTCCACTGTACATCCCATGGAAGCCGGGATACTGTCATGGGTTGAAAGTAGTGTCCAACTTCGGACGAAGTGATGGCCAGCTGTTTGGGCACTGCCCACTTTGTTGTGATCATGTTTTCTTATTTGGAACTCTCTCATCTTCTGGTCGTCTATTAAATCCTATTTGAACATTCTGATCTACCGTCAAATACGGTAAACAGAAGACATATAGAGATCTTGGACTATCATCTTGACTGGCAATCCATGCTTGAGAGTGTTCATAGTCTGGAAAGTCTCAGAATTCAAGGTGCCGCTTCTTATTTCTTTCGTACAAAACGTTTTACATATAATTATATATATATACAAATATGTTTGGGCAAACTACAATCATTCACTAACCTGAAACTTGTGACCTTTTTTTGGGATGATTCCCCTTATTAACCATGATTCCAGTGAGGGAGAACAGTGAGGTTATTAATTATAATTTGCCCAGGTGAAATCATAATTTGATCACTATTTCAATCTATACTTCATACTATTTCAATCATTTAATCACCATAATCATGCCATAATCATTGCCAATCTTACATACCCTGCAACAAATTAAATTCTTTGCTGGTTAGTAGATATGCCCATTAATACCAAAAGACTAAAGGATTAAAGTATCCATGTAAGATTGAGATAGTAATCAACTATTTCATACTATTTCTACGGCCATTTCCGGTTTTCGTCTTGTGATCGACGACGATCTACGTTCCCAACCTCCGAGGACACCGGAGCTCGGTCCTCATCCGTGCCACCGTAGACTGGGGGGTTCCCTACAGGGGGATCCCCAAGTCACCATAGGTTTCAATACTAAAACGGTCTATGTAATGACTTTTTTTTTGATTTGGGGGTAGCCCTATTTTACATCCCAGGCTAAAAAAAAAATGAGCTATTCAGATTTTTACCCAAATTTTACCCATTAATGATTCTTAATCTACTTTAATTAGTTCTATTTTGACCCATTCTATTTCTATCCCATTTTGACTCATTTTTTCTATTTCTACAGTTATGGTCATTTATCAATTATAACTGGTTATTTCTATGGGATTATATATTCTATAAATGGGGTGACTTGTTAGTACTTAAAACTGGTATTTCGGGCCATAACTGTAGAAGTAAATATGGAAGTCATAGTCATACCATAGTCA
>CAMXCT020001669.1:23168-220668 GCA_947184155.2 Cladocopium goreaui | reverse complement strand
CACATAGTAATATGTTTATATATATATATATTTATACTGGTTGGTGGTTGACCTACCCCTCTGAAAAATGATGGAGTTCGTCAATGGGAAGGTTGACATCCCATATATTATGGAAAATACAAAAGGTTCCAAACCAGCAATCAGATTATAATTATATATATATACCATCTGGTTATTTAGCATAGCCATGGAAAATCACCATTTTCAATAGGTAAACCATCTATAAATGGGCCATCTATACCATGGCTATGTTAAATATCCAGATGGTATATGGGGATTACATGGTGATTACACAGCCATTTTCTCCTTCCACAATAACAGTCTCCGATCGCCTGCGGGGCCCGTGAAGGTGGTACAGCCATCCGGAGCTTCGATGTTGGTCCCTGAAGCTCCATACAAAGTGAGGCCCACAAGATAGCGTTCAGTTGGTTTATAACTCCAATAACTATGGTTTATGGTACTTATAACTATAGTTACGGGGTTTATAAACCAACTTATAACTGGGGGGCCTCGCATTGTGGGAAGGCAGTATTTAAAACCAAAAATATCCCCACAATTCATATGGCCTTATGTGGCACAGTAGCTCCATTTTGGGATCCTGGAATTCCCATTGATATGAGCTAGCTATGGTTACACCATCTGATATCCCATAGAATGTATATCTGATTGGTGGTTGACCTACCCCTCTGAAAAATAATGGAGTTCGTCAGTTGGGATGATGACATTCCCAATTCCCAATATATGGAAAAATAAAATTCATGTTCCAAACCACCAATCAGAATATAAGTATATATATATATGTATATATATATATATATATTGAGTTCAGGGTCTTCAAACATAGTTCAAAAACCCTGTCCATACCATATATGTGCAATCACAGAACCCAAAATTATCAGACACGGGGTCCTTACTTCAAACAGGGCAAGACCTGTAGATTTATGCAAAGCGTATGGTTTGATGGGGATTTATATAATCACAGCCGATAGCCGCCTAAATGACTATACCCTCCGGAAATCAAACGTGACAATTGAAAGTTCCCCATGAATAGCTGATTGCAGTGAAAAACATCATGTTAAAAAAAATACATTGCCAATCTTAGATACCTTTCACAAAAATAAATTCTTTGCTGGTTAGTAGATATTCCCATTAATACCAATAGACTAAAGGATTAAAGTATCCATGTAAGATTGAGAAAGAACAAGGGTTAATCAACTAGAAATGAACCATGGCTAGCGCACACGCTTAAGTTACCGATGGCTCAAGAAATTGGCATTTATATCACAGACAATATTCGTTGTATATCTATATCTGCCATGGTTGTATCATATCCCATTTAAACATATGGGGTAATATGGAGGGTTCCTAAAATATGGGATCCCCAAGTCACCATAGGTTTCAATACTAATACTAATTATATTGTCATACATTATAAATTGTCTATGTTTGGATGATTTGGATTGATTTGGGGGATCTGAAAACCTTCTTAAACCTCCTAAAATGGTCGAATTTGGATGACTTGGGGGATACCTCCATTTTCGGACACCTTCATATTTACACTCTGGTAATTTAACATAGCTATTGAAAATGGCAAGTTATATATAGTTGATTTACCCATTGATAGCATGGTGATTTTCCCGTTCGTTATGTGAACGTTTACCAGAGGGTAACCCCATATATTCCCATGATTTCCCCATAAAACCATATAAAACCATGTAAAACCTCCATTTCTAGTGGATATGTCCTATAAAACCCCATTACTATTGCTTGGATGGGACAACTTTTCCCGCTGACCCGGTTTGATAAATGGCCCCAGAAAAAATCGGCGGAAGCCATGTCACCGTCCAGGTAGATGATCTGTCCCTGACGACCCACCTGACGACCCACCGCGTGGCCAACGGTCAAAAACAATTCTAATGGGTTTATATGAAAATCCAATGGGAAGATGATGAACATCTAATGGGGAGATGATGGGAATCTAATGGGAAGATGATGGGAATTGGATGGGAATATGATGAAATATCATTGGAATACGATGGGAATCTGATGGAAGTGCGATGGGAATAATCGGAATATCATGGGATATAAAATAAACAACGACAAACTTAATCATATCCCTGCAGTCATGCCAGGATACTTCCGTGTTTATGACATGCTGAGAAATATCCTCCAGATGTTTCGCCCTGTCATATTTCTAACATACGGAGGTTTCCTAAAAGGGTGTACCCCAAGTCAGCATAGCTTTCAATACTAGTCACATGGTCTAATTTGTTGTTACTTTTCCATATATTCGGAATGTCATCATCCCAACTGACTGATATTTTTCAGAGGGGTAGGTATACCACCAACCAGTATGTATATATATATATATTACTATGTGATTGCTATAAAGGGTGTATCCCCAATTTTATAGCTACTTGTTAGCGTCCATTCGGCCCCAGCGTGGCCGACTCAGGCTCCCCACATTGTATGCCTCACGGCCAAAAAAAGTGGAAGGCAACACAGTGACCAAATCAGCCAGTACCCTCTGGTAAACTAACAGTTTGCTATTGAAAATGGCCATTTGTAGTCGATTTACCCATTAATAGCATGGTGATTTTCCATAGCTATGTTAAATTACCAGAGGGTAACTATGACCAATGGCCATTTCAGGAACCTAGATTGGAGGTACCTACCATATATAAGGCCTATATAAGGCCTATGTAAGGGAATATCCCCGCAATTCATATGGCCTTATGTGATACAGTACCTCCATTTTAGGATCCTGAATTTCCCATTGATATGAGCTATATAGCTATGGTTACACCATCTGATATCCCACAGAATGTATATCTGGTTGGTGGTATACCTACCCCTCTGAAAAATGATGGAGTTCCTCAGTTGGGATGATGACATTAAGTCATGTTCCAAACCACCAACCAGATATGTAATATAAGAGGAGTTGATCCATCTGGGCCACAGAACTACCGACTCCTTAGTTAAGAAGTTTGATCATAACCCAAGTATGCTGGGTCTTCGAAAGAAACAACATTGACAATCGCTAAACTCAGAGTTGTCCGGAAACAACCATCAGGCGCTTGCAAACGTTGTGGAGACATAGAGGAACTGAACTGGATCCAATCACATACTGAACATCACTTTGAAACCCGTGTGCTGAGCAAATATGCACCCAAACATACTCAGTTTCCAACAAACACCTTTGACAATGCGCGCAGGATTCTCAGGATGTCAATTCATTGGTATAGAGCTACATCCAGCCTGGTTGGTGGTTTTAACCATCTTGACAAATATGAAAGTCAATGGGAAGGATTATCCCATATATTATGGACAATAAAATTCATGTTTGAAACCACCATCCAGCTGCTACCTTCTGCAACGTCGCTCCCATCTGCACCTGCACGGAATGGGTATTCCCTGTGGCTGGCAGAACGAAGGAGAACGACGCCTCGCGTAGCCGCGACGGCTGCCAGGGCATTACGAAGTCTCCCGAAAATTGATCTAGGTGGATTTGCACATCAAAATCCATGGATTGTTTTTTGAAATTTATCAATTTCTAATACGAGGCTTTGGGAAAACTAACATCATATATAGTCATTGTAAACTTTATTTGTCAACTTTTACAATTAAGTATATGGTGTTAAATTTATGGTGCTAAATTTTGGGATGGGATTCTTCGATTGAGTTCAGCAGTGATTCGTGTTCTGAACCAAAATGTCGATCAATGCAGTACGAATAGCGTGTATCAGCTGAACGTGCCTAGATTGAGCAAGCTGTTGCATGTCAATGTGGTGCTTACTGCTTTCAAATCAAAATCGTGTGAAGATACTAGAGTTGACTGAGCCAAACAACTTGAACGGGAGAAGCAGAACCCATCATGAGTACTTTGTATTCCACCGCTGCTGTGATTATCCAGTATTAGTAATATTGATGAAATCCTACCAACCAGTCATTCTCATGTCATCATGATTGCCTTCGAATATTGCGCACGTTTAGCACCATGTGGGTATGGTTCCAAATCAAAGAAAAACAGCTAAAGATAACTAAAGTAACTGGCTTTTCGATCCTGAGCTGCTGCTTGACTACAAACTTGGATAGTTCAACACTGTTTGATCAATCACTTCACTGCCCCTAAATGGCCTAAAGACAGTTTCATCATACAACATGAGATCATTTCGCAATGCGCGCCCATCCTCAATTCTTGCAACCATATTCTCCAGATTCTTCAACTTCCAGCTCTCCCCCAACAAAAAACATAGGGATCCCCGGTTCAGTTAAATAGTACCCCAATGGATTATAGATTTTGAGTTAAATCATAACAAATATTGTTTTCTCGTTATATCCTGTATATAATCTACGAGTAACTTTGAGGATAAAGGTATTTTTCAGAGGGATAGATACTCTTGGAGTTTTTTTTGTTTTTTTGCAGGGTTGGCCCATGATTCCAAAACATTCAACATCCACCATTGTTATTCGAGTCCTGGAGTGATTTAGAATGGTGTGTATGTTTTTTTTTCAGTGTTTTAAGGAATTGTGCAAGAATTCAAAACTCGTTTTGACTGTTTTGGATTCTGTGGGGTTATTGTGCTTTTGGTTTTTGCATTGTTTTGTTTCTATTTTTGTTTGAAACGTGTGGTGTGTTTGGGGAAAATGCGATGGTACATGTAGGAATCAAAAAGGAGGTAAGGCATTTTTTGGAATGTTGTGAAGGTTTCTGGAAGTTTCGAGATTTTTCAACAATGCTTTGACATGTTTTGGAATGCCCGGGGTGGCAGTGTGTCCGAACCTGTGAGGAGTATCCTCGGGGGTCACAAATGAGTTTTCATTATTTCAATGGGAATTTCAGGATCCTAAAATGGAGGTACTGTACCATATAAGGCCATATGAATTGTGGGGATATTCCCTTACATAGGCCTCAAAAATTTGCCTTATATATGGGATTGGTACCTCCAATCAATCGGTCCCTGAAATGGCCATTGATTATTGGTGGGTTTACCAACTTGCCTCAACTCCCTCAATGGATACCAACTTCCTCAACTCTAAGCCACCAATTTCAACGTCCCACGACTCGGATTTGCTTAAGGAAGCCTGCAAAACTAGAGCTCCTGTTCCCCAGAGATTTCCCAGTCGTGGAGCCATCCCAAGTGGATTTCCAAGTCAAATCAAATCAGAACATCCCCCCTTTTTTTGTCGAACTCACATCCCAAGTCATCCTGCTTGGCAAACATCCCAGTCAGCAGTCAGCCTTAAAATGGCGACTCATAGGTATCAACATCTATTGATCAACCTAGACTCTAGACCCTCCAAGTACCCGGATAAAAACCAAGAAACAGTAAGAAACTTATGAGGTAAAACATCAAATTTATGGTTACCCTCTGGTAAACTAACATGGCTATCGGAAATCACATTGGTTTCATATAGCTAAATCATATAGGTAAATCAACCAACTATTAATATAAATGGCCATTTTCTATAGCAAACTGTGATACCCTCTGGTAAACTAACGTAACTATGGAAAATCACCATGCTATTAATGGGACAACTCACTATTTCTATGGCCATTTTCAACAGCAAACTGTTAGTTTACCAGAGGGTACTTTCTATATACTGATATCACAAAAATCCATGATATTCCATGATATTCCCATTAAATCCCATTAAATCTCCATTTTCCTATGGTTTTCCTATGGTTTTCCTATGGTTTCTCCATTTTCAGAGGCTCCTTGGAGGGTCACCGCCGGCACCTGCAGTGGCGCGTCGGCTGCCTCCATGGAAGCCAGCCCAGCGCCCATGTCCGAGCCCTCGGCCAAAAGGTGCCAGGCCTCGTTCGGAAAGCCACGGGGTTTAATCCACGGTTTTTACTGGGGAAATCTATGGTAAAACTGGGGAAATCTATGGTAAAACTGGGGAAATCTATGGTAAAACTGGGGAAATCTATGGTAAAACTGGGGAAATCTATGGTGAAACTGGGGAAATCTATGGTGAAACTGGGGAAATCTATGGTAAAACTGGGGAAATCTATGGTAAAACTGGGGAAATCTATGGTAAAACTGGGGAAATCTATGGTAAAACTGGGGAAATCTATGGTGAAACTGGGGAAATCTATGGTAAAACTGGGGAAATCTATGGTGAAACTGGGGAAATCTATGGTAAAACTGGGGAAATCTATGGTAAAACTGGGGAAATCTATGGTAAAACTTGGGAAATCTATGGTAAAACTGGGGAAATCTATGGTAAACCTGGGGAAATCTATGGTAAAACTGGGGAAATCTATGGTAAAACTTGGGAAATCTATGGTAAAACTGGGGAAATCTATGGTAAAACTGGGGAAATCTATGGTAAAACTGGTGAAATCTATGGTAAAACTGGGGAAATCTATGGTAAAACTGGGAAATCTATGGTAAAACTGGGGAAATCTATGGTAAAACTGGGGAGGTGAAACTGGGGAAATCTATGGCAAAACTGGGGAAATCTATGGTAAAACTGGGGAAATCTATGGTAAAACTGGGGAAATCTATCGTAAAACTGGTGAAATCTATGGTAAAACTGGGGAAATCTATGGTAAAACTGGGGAAATCTATGGTGAAACTGAGGAAATCTATGGTAAAACTGGGGAAATCTATGGTAAAACTGGGGAAATCTATGGTAAAACTGGTGAAATCTATGGTAAAACTGGGGAAATCTATGGTAAAACTGGGGAAATCTATGGCAAAACTGGGGAAATCTATGATAAAACTGGGGAAATCTATGGTGAAACTGGGGAAATCTATGGTAAAACTGGGGAAATCTATGGTAAAACTGGGGAAATCTATGGTAAAACTGGGGAAATCTATGGTAAAACTGGTGAAATCTATGGTAAAACTGAGGAAATCTATGGTAAAACTGGGGAAATCTATGGTAAAACTGGGGAAATCTATGGTAAAACTGGGGAGGTGAAACTGGGGAAATCTATGGCAAAACTGGGGAAATCTATGGTAAAACTGGTGAAATCTATGGTAAAACTGGGGAAATCTATGGTAAAACTGGGGAGGTGAAACTGGGGAAATCTATGGCAAAACTGGGGAAATCTATGCTAAAACTGTGGAAATCTATGGTAAAACGGGGGAAATCTATCGTAAAACTGGGGAAATCTATGGTAAAACTAAGGAAATCTATGGTAAAACTGGGGAAATCTATGGTAAAACTGGGGAAATCTATGGTAAAACTGGGGAAATCTATGGTAAACCTGGTGAAATCTATGGTAAAACTGGGGAAATCTATGGTAAAACTTGGGAAATCTATGGTAAAACTGGGGAAATCTATGGTAAAACTGGGGAAATCTATGGTGAAACTGGGGAAATCTATGGTAAAACTGGGGAAATCTATGGTAAAACTGGGGAAATCTATGGCAAACTGGGGAAATCTATGATAAAACTGGGGAAATCTATGGTGAAACTGGGGAAATCTATGGTAAAACTGGGGAAATCTATGGTGAAACTGGGGAAATCTATGGTAAAACTGGGGAAATCTATGGTAAAACTCTATGGGGAAATCTATGGTAAAACTGGGGAAATCTATGGTAAAAAATCTATGGTGGGGGGGAAATCTATGGTAAAACTGGGGGTAAAACTGGTAAAACTGGGAAATCTATGGTAAAACTGGGGAAATCTATGGGGGAAATCTAAAACTGGGGAAATCTATGGTAAAACTGGGGAAATCTATGGTAAAACTGGGGAAATCTATGGCAAAACTGGGGAAATCTATGATAAAACTGGGGAAATCTATGGTAAAACTGGGGAAATCTATGGTAAAACTGGGGAAATCTATGGTAAAACTGGGGAAATCTATGGTAAAACTGGGGAAATGGGGAAATCTATGGCAAAACTGGGGAAATCTATGGTAAAACTGGGGAAATCTATGGTAAAACTGGGGAAATCTATGGTAAATCTATGGTAAAACTGGGGAAATCTATGGTAAAACTGGGGAAATCTATGGTGAAACTGGGGAAATCTATGGTAAAACTGGGGAAATCTATGGTAAAACTGGGGAAATCTATGGTAAAACTGGGAAATCTATGGTAAAACTGGGGAAATCTATGGTAAAACTGGGGAAATCTATGGTAAAACTGGGGAAATCTATGGTAAAACTGGGGAAATCTATGGTAAAACTGGGGAAATCTATGGTAAAACTGGGGAAATCTATGGTAAAACTGGGGAAATCTATGGTAAAACTGGGGAAATCTATGGTAAAACTGGTGAAATCTATGGTAAAACTGGGGAAATCTATGGTAAAACTGGGGAAATCTATGGTAAAACTGGGGAAATCTATGGTAAAACTGGGGAAATCTATGGCAAAACTGGGGAAATCTATGGTAAAACTGGTAAAACTGGAAATCTATGGTAAAACTGGGGAAATCTATGGTAAAACTGGGGAGGTGAAACTGGGGAAATCTATGGCAAAACTGGGGAAATCTATGGTAAAACTGGGGAAATCTATGGTAAAACTGGGGAAATCTATGGTAAAACTGGGAAATCTATGGTAAAACTGGGGAAATCTATGGTAAAACTGGGGAAATCTATGGTAAAACTGGGGAAATCTATGGTAAAACTGGGGAAATCTATGGTGAAACTGGGGAAATCTATGGTAAAACTGGGGAAATCTATGGAACTTGGATGGACAATTTGGAGTGAAACTCCACTGAAATGCACACGATTTTGCAGTGCAAATAAGACTAGTGTTCAACTCCCTTGTTATCCCATGATGGGCGGGATGGGATTTCCGATTCATGGATTATGATCATCCCCAATATAAACGGTAGTAGAACTCCCAACAAATCATCAAGCAACAGGGGATTGTTAAAAACCGACTTTCCCATCTAGTTACTGTTTTGAACAGAGCTTAAAATGAAACTGGTTTGTTCCCAGCTCCTATGTATGAATTATCACTATCCCAAAAAACAACACAAAGTCGCTTTGAATCGAATTCGCGGAACAGTTACTAAGGGATATAATATATATTATAAGCAACTATGTTCGAGACCCCAGTTGGTTGATGTTGGGGAGTTGTACTGCAGTTTATCTTCGGGATCTAAGCGACCATTATTCCTTCAAAAAAGTGAACAACTGAGGAAACAAAAATACAGAGATTGCACTCAACATGAACCAACAAGGTTCATAACCCATGTTTAACTGTTAGCAATATTGGCTAAATTGGCTGATGATTACTTGGGGGGTTGTACTACCGTTCATATATATATATATATTTGGGATCCATTAAATGACCATTGTATACATTGCCATTCAATTGCAATTAAATTACCATGTCACCATTAAATTACCATTCAATTGCAATAATATATGCAGTACCGTTAGATTACCATCATATTGCACCTGTGATATCACCATAAACAAATCACAATTTATCATAATCTATGATGATATCACCATTAAAAAAATGTCGTATGATATTACCTATTGTGTTAGATATTAACATCGGAATCATCCTATGATATTATCTATTATCCCTCGAAAACAAAACAAAGTCAAAGTGAACGGCCCTTTCCCGAAATACCAGTTATAAGTACGAACAAGTCACCCCATTTATAGAATCTATGATCCCATTGAAATAACCAGTTATAACCATCATTAATGAATTAATCACTATTATTAGCCACTCTTAGCCATTATTAACCATCATTAACCATCATTAACCATCATTAACCATCATTAACCATCATTAACCTGTATTAACCTGTATTAATCACCTATCGCCATGAGTTGCACATCAAGACGCTCCGTCATCCAACTTCGCCAGCTGCAGCAAGACACCCCCTGCTGAGGTCGTTGGAATCGGTCGTTGGAAGCATGTGGATTTCGCCAGTGGTGATGTGATGGGATATTTGATATTTCATGGGGCTTCATGGCATTAAAAATGGCATAAATCATGGGACTTTAGGACTTTTATGATCTAAAATATCATGAAATAGGAATATGATAGGGACATCATGGGGATAGAATCGGCCAAATGGAGGGGTGAAATGAGAGCTCCTGCCATGTGTTTGAAACAATCCAATACTGGGTTTCGAGAACATGGGTGATGACAATATGTGTATCTATATCATATATCTATATATATATATAATATAATATATATATACATTATACAAACAAATTCAGTTGCTTTTCACATTTTTTTGTTGGACCATATACAGCAATGGACATAAATTCACATCTGCGATAAAGCCTGAGAACCATATATAGATCGGTCATAACACTTTTTAGTGACTATCCATCTTTTACTCAACTCTAACATAGACGCATTCTGACCCGCCGAACATCTTCATTTCATGGGGAAGCACTGATTTTAATACATTCATGGGATTGGTTTAAGGGAACATTTATAGGACACCCCAAATTCATGGTAACAACTATGGTTTCCTGTAGATTTTCCCTTCAACCAATCCAATGATCCATTAAAATCCATTAAAATCCATGAACAATCCATGAAAAATCAATTAAAATCCATGAAAAATCAATGAAAATCAATGTTCACCATATCTTAGCCTTGGTTTCCCCCTGCCGCGGTCCGCCTGGCCCGGTGAATTCCAGGCAGCCTTCCGGCACCTGGCAATGGATGATGAGTTGAAGTTCACAGCCCAGTGAAACCGTGAAACCTGGCAATGGGAAATCCCTTAGGTTTTTATAGGAAAATCATGGAACATCCATCAACAAATCATCATAGTGTCATACGTTATATATCACTATGGATCCATGGCCACTGTCTGAGAAGGTACATACTTAAGCCTCCAAATTATAGTAAATTATACCCCAGTCCCACTTCCTAAGAAGGTACGACTGGATCCATAGGGATAGGCAAATCATGGAACATCAATATTTGTGGATAAATGTTCCCCATAAACGAGGGTTTAATTAGGAAAATCCATCTCTAAATGATGATTTTTGCCCTTGCCACGTTTGATTAGGAGAGGGTAGTATATAGGGAACCCACATTTGAGGGGTGCTTAATACTAGGATGGGATGGGATAGGATGACAAAATCCACTACTAATAGTGTTTGTATCATGGGTCCCGTGTGATTTCATCCAGTTCGTTTGGGAGTGTTTTTGTTGACCGGGAAGGAATTAATCTTAATAGTTGATGAACATGCATGGAAATGGCCATGTATTTTTCTTGGATAATACAATAAACCATCGGAAGCTACATGGGGCGTCACATGTTTCTATCTAAAGCCAGGTTCCATGGCGATGTGTCTGCGTCAAGGATCCAATGATCAAAGGATTGCTGATAGCTGCTTCAATCCATCCTCAAAAACTCTGAAACTGACGCTCTCAGTCCCCACATTTCACACGTTTAAGATCGTTTAAGCTTTATGCAATATTTAGGAATATCTACTGATGCCAAGCGTCAAGAACAAAGCTCCAGATACCCACAAAGTGGGGCCCCCGAACGATAGCTAGGTTGGTGAACATAACTCCAATAACTATGGCAACTATGGTAAGCAAATAACTATAGTTACTAGGGCTTATAAACCAACTTATAACTAGGGGGGCCCCACATTGCAGTAAGTTCTGGGTCTGGATCAACTCGGTGGGAAAAAAGGGAGCCTGCGAATGGACGGATACCATCTGGCTACCAGGATCCTCCCACAAAATAAATAGGGCTAGTCGAACTCAATGATGGGTATTTTACATCCCTATGGATCCATGGCCACTGTCTGAGAAGGTACAAAAAAGCATCCAATTCATAGTACATTATACCCCAGTCCCACTTCCTAAGAAGGTACGACTGGATCCATAGGGCATATATATATACCCTCTGGTTATGACTAACATAGCCATGGAAGCCATGGCCCATAGAAATAGATGGTTTACCTATTATAACATGGTGATTTTCCATGGCGAACTGTTAAATAACCAGATGGTATATATTACGGTATCTTGGTACTTTGGAGGGTATATGATCATGACAATACACGACTCCTGTTTTTGAAGGCCATTGGAGGCAATCATTCTGAAATTACCATGGTAAATTATACCATAATACATCCATCAAGGTTGGTATAGTATTGGAAACGTATTATGTTGAAACTAAACGCCTGTATTTTGAAACTAAACAGTTGTATCTTGAAACTGATAGTACCCCATTTTCCCTGGTACTTACAGGGTCCAAATCACGTCATGCCCTGACTTCCACCTGCAAATCAGCCCCATCAAGGTAGAACTGCTGACCTGCGACAAGTCAAGGTGAGGATTTCCCGATGTTTGTTGGTTTAAGAACCCATTAAGTGGTTCGTTAATGTTTGTTATATATATATATATCCCCCATGATACCCAAGAAAAAAAACACAAAAACAAGAGACTTCAACAAAAACTCAAGTCAACTTAGCTAGCGGTTGGAGGCCTCAGTTTGTAGCATGGTTGGCTACATATGCTAGCCCCTATCAATTAATCATAAAAAATATGTATATACTGTATACATATTCATCTCATTGACTCATTGATTGTAGTTGCATAAACTATTTCCAAACTGAAGTACCGATAATGATCATGATTGTTTGGGAGCTAGTTGCACTTACTGATTTTTTGAAATAGCGTTCTCAAGCCAGCAGCAGCAAGAATGCAGCAACAACAAAAACACAAACTACTACACTTACCGAAACACCATGTGTAACTTGTCAATGTTTTCAATGTTGAACACCAACATCTGCCAATATATTATATATCGTGACTAAATAATATTAAATAATCAGGTTTCCAATCTAGATGCCTTGATTTTAAGAGCCAATAGAAATGAAGGCTTTCCACTTCGAATGTCTGCCAATTCTCCATATTCTGTGCGTCTTGGGAAACGTCAACACCAGACCTTGGCTGCTGACTAAAACAGAATACTTTTTTGGAAAGTCCCATGCCAAGTCCGTTGCTGAATCACATCATCCAATCACTATGAATCCCATAATAACCCATCATTATCACATAATATCATGTATTAAAGTATCCCATGATAATGAAGATTATTATGGGATAATTATGATAATAACTAGTATATATATATATATATCATTATGGGGAATATTGATTTCATGTTTTCAAGAAGGGAAACGGAAAAACACCATCCAATCACCAAGAGCATGTTCCTAAACAATCAACAACTATGGGCATGTTTAGAGCCATGCCACGAAAATTCAATCAACCAACATCCAAAATACATCAAACTACCATGACACTAATTTTGCTGATTGATCTTTGTTGGTAACCAAAATCATCCAAGAATTTGTTCTTCAAATATGACAAAACATATCCCGACCCGTTCTCTCACCCAGCTCTCTTCAAAATGCGCCTCGCTTGCCGATCTGTCGAACCTCAGATGAAAGCGGCACCAGCTTTGGATTTTTCCAGAGGGGCGGTAAACAGAAGTTGATGTTTCATGATCCATCATGTTTCATGGCAAACATGTTCCGCCGCACTATATTTTAACATGTTGATAGTACACCATGCATGCATTGGAATATCATAGATACTACGAAAAATGTTTGCACCAGCGGCAGCAGCAGCAGGAGGAAGCAGCAGCAGCAGGAGGAAGCAGCAGCAGCAGCAGGAGGCAGCAGCAGCAGCAAGCAGCAGGCAAGCAGCAGGCAAGCAGCAAGCAAGCAGCAACCAGCGTTTGCCCCCTCGAAAGAATGATCAAATATAAGCTTTAAAATTCAACTCAATACAAAGATTGAACTTTTTCCAGCGCACGGCCCCAAAACAATGAAATCACTCAATAAACAAAAGTTATGGTGATGCCAAACTTGAACTTTTTCCAGGCGCACGACCTCCCGATACGACTTTTACGAGCTGATACGACTTAACGCTAGCGCTTGTATCTGGTTGGTGGTTTCAACCCCTCTGAAAAATATTAGTCTGTTGGGATTATTATTACCAATATATGGAAAAATATAAAATGTTCCAAACCACCAACCAGCTATCCTGCCATGTCAAATCATCTTCATCTTCATTCAATATCCTCCTGTTGCTTCCCGCAATGTTTATGGCATCACAGGTCTCTTGGTATCTATCCCATTAGCATCCCACAGTGTCAACATATCCAGCAGTACAATATGGTGTCCGCCCAAGTTATATGTCGGTCTATAACCCCATGAACTATATAGATAATATATCTACCCTAAGTCCTAGCTACTGGAGTTATAAGCCAACTTATTTGGCTATCTTCGGAGAACCACCGTGTATCAGTATTCCATAATATCCCCATATCACACTTGTCATCCCGTATCACTACCCCATATTAATGGTATAATTATTAATTAATTACTATGATATCACAATATTATGCCAAAATATCCCATACGTCCCATGATGATCAATATGTGTAAAAACATTCCCAATATCATCAAAAAAGTATCCAAAAATCACAGTAAATCAGTAAATCCTGACTATCCCGACTATCCCATTCATCACTATATGATACTGGTTGGTGGTTCGAACCCCTCTGAACAATATGACTTCGTCAGTTGGGATGATGAAATTCCCAATGGAAAGTCGTAAAATTCCATGGTTCCAAGCCACCAGCCAGATTAACTATAGAGATTAATATGCTCCACTTACTGGAGCTGTTTAACCAACAAACACTGATTCCCAATTTGGGTAGTTTATAAAATTGCTTTAACCACATTATCCAATTCATATCCATTCATCACTATATGATATCAATATCCCCAACGGATCCCATGAGAGATATCATATGATCTCCCCACGAGTAGAGACCCCTGGATACCGACAGGCGCCCCCACCGCCAGCAAATGATGCCCCGTCGCCAGGGCGAACTGCCAACAGAGAGATGGTTCCTGGGCCGCGTTTTTCCACGTGACCGTCCCGGACCGTCCCAGCAAAAAAATGATGCAGTTCTGAAGAAACGGATCACCAAAAGCCATGGCTTTGTTGAATTGTAATATGATCTAATGATCTGGTTGGTGGTTGACAAACCATCTTGAAAAATATGACTTCGTCAGTTGGGATGATGAAATTCCCAACTGAATGGAAACATGATCCAAATGTTCCAAACCACCAATCAGGTAATATGATCTATGATGATTTGGGGTACCTTTTTAATCGAACCTCCAAATATTGCAAGAATGAAGACATAATTCATTGACACATGGACATGTGCAGAAAACCAATGCAAAAAAATGAGGTTCAACGTTGAGAAATGAGAATGATCCAGCAAAAAATAGTTTTTACAATACCTGATAAACATCAGTTTTTGTGATATCCCAAAGTCATCATTTAAAATCCCCAACAAATAGTATTTGTTGCTTGGATTTTTTAAATGATGACTTTGGGAAATCACAAACATCTCATGGAGACTGTGAATCATGATCGCCTAGCCTACTCTAATCAAACACGGCTGGAAAATCCCCCGAAAATCCATGGTGGTTTTGGATGGGACCATCATAGGAAAACAGCTGGGGAAAATACGAAAAATCCCCGAACTCAATGGAGGGTTTAAGGCTGGGAAAATCATCGAACTCAATGGGTGAGTGTCCAGCAAGTCATGTTTGATTGCCGGAGGGAATGTGATTGGAATCTCCGCTGTGGTGAGGGAGTGAAAAACACCTGTTCAAAGGTTCGTCTAGTAGAAATACATAGTCTATAATAGATATTAGTAGATTCAAATACTGTAGATACATTGTTTGTCCCTCCATGATGTATTTATGAAATAAAATCATATAGGGCTCTCAATGTGGTTGATATAGAATGTCCTTGTGCCAGCCACTAACACATCTAACACATTGTCATCCCAGCACAGTGGTACCAGCAACCGGTCCTGAACATAATTCACTATATCGTCTTTCTCACCAAAACATCAGACTGTGCTCATTTTGGAGGATGGTTCCTTGATAGACAAAAATGCGCCATCTTTATGAAGTCTCTTCAGGAGTCGTCATGACAAATTCACCCATCCGTCCCATCCCCGGCGCACCCCGCTGTCGTTTCCAGGATTGTGTTGCTGCAAAGGATAGCCATCGCAAAGCAACATCCTGAGAGAACACCCAAGCACTGTACTTTTTGGGATTCTCCCGGACTATACAAAAGCAACAAATGAAATAATACCAAAGAATCATGAAGAAGGGTAGGCCCTCAAATTAAGCAAGTAGAGATTGAGCTATATATATATATGTATATAACAACCACTTCATGTTGAGTCAGGACCCAATTGGTCACAAAAAAAATACGTCTCTAACATTGCAAACTTCATTAGCCACATTGGTGACCATGATGTTCCATGGCCATTTTTCAAATAAATTACAGTAAGATTCAGCTATGGAAAACTCATCATGGGTGTGGAACAGTTTCTCTTATCCAGTCAATTTGCTGCAGGGTATGATGTCTCTCGAACCAAAAAAATGCAACTATATAATAACCTGGGTCTTCGGCCACTGCCCGTCTTCTCGCTGCATCAGTTCCAAGAGACACCTAGGTGCGACTTCACTAGATGGCTGAATGAATCAACATGGTGTCACGGGTATCTCCAAACATGTACCCAGGTGCACAGAATCAAGGCAGTAAATCATGTGTTGGGCTGCATCGTTGAGGAGCCATTAAATGATGCACAACATTGATTCAGATGTTCACGTATGCGCGCCTTCATGGGCACCGCTGACTTTCCCAATGCTTAATGTGTTACTGACGTCCATATGTGCGACATGTTTTGGGGCATATGTTCTGACTGTTGAGAAAGTTGAGTTTGAAAAGAAACTGAAAAGAACCAATGTCGACTCTCCCGTTTCACATCATATCTGCGTCATGTCTGTTTGGTGGTTTCCACTAGTACCAAAATGTACCAAACATATATTTTTGTGAATGAAGCTCATAACTCCCGTTCCATTTCCTACATTTCTTGCGATGAAACACAAGCAAAAAAATGGAAGCCAGATGGGGATCAGCTGAACAACTGGGCTACCCCAACGCACCAGGACCGGTGAAACTCATCGTTCCCTCGCGCCAGCGTTTTTGGGCAACACATATGTGATATTTTTTTCCGAGATATCATTGGAAGTGGAAACATATTTGGAATTCTGTAGATTCTGTAGATGTTGTCGGATGTATGTATTTGGTGTATTCTTATTTTACATATATATATATATATTATAATATATATATATATTGATATATGGTTTAAACTAGATTTCCCGGGCTTAAACTCAATGAGAGGCCAATTTATATATATATATATATATTCGAGGCAAGTTTGTTGATCCCCCGATCAGTGGTAAGCTATTGGGCAAATCGGGCGTGCTTTATGGCCTTGGCTTTAGCACATAGTAATTCCCCTCAAAGTGCTTATGGATATGGGTTAAAGTACCACCATGTCCGAGTAAAGTTCCATTGGCAAAAATCAAGTGAGGATCTAGATCTGGACGATGTTCAAAACTTCAGAACCTAGCAAAATAAAACAAATAATGTTAGTAAAGAAATAACAAGCCAGCCATATGTTGATGGTTTATACCAACTATTTATGCCATTTATGCCATTTATGGGGGATGGTAGATCCTATTGCTGTACTAATATTAGAGATCTATATTAAGACTACATGGGGCACCCTGGACCTGTTCAAAATCCTTCAATAGCCAGAATACTCATTCAATATCCATCCTTTTGTGTTGCTGATTATTGTGTTGTTTCGTTTTTGCAGATGTTTATGCTAGCAACGCATCCCCCACTTGTTGTAGAAATTGTGCAAGATCCCCATTGTTCGTGACTTACATTCCGCGATTCCGCGACCAAGAAGAAAAAAACATATTAATTTATGCTGGTTGGTGGTTTCAACCCCTCTGAAATATATTTGTCAGTTGGGATGATTATCCAATATATGGAAAACATAAATTCATGTTCCAAACCACCAAACAGTATGGAATACAACATATTTCTCAAATGGACAGATGAAAACCTTTTTTGCAGCCAAAATACCGGGGGTGCATCCAGTGGTGCGCCATCAACCCAAATCTGCTGATGTGGCCTTGGAGGGCTTGAACTCAGAAACATTTTGGCTCTGAGGAAAATTCATAGCGTTGATAACTGCGAAAAAAGGCGTAAATACACATGAAAAAATATCCAAGAAGTAAAAAGTAAATTGTAGGGTTTTAGGAAAAACATATGACAAATGACAAAGCAACATGTGGAGCGATATCTCAAGATATCAACCACCCCCCAGATGGTTACCCCTAAACAACGAGCGCTCGAAATGGCCAAACTTCACCAAGGTCTTTGAGGCTGGCGGCGTTCCGATATCGGCAGCCCGAACCTGCTGTTCGATTGCGGCCCACAGGATTTGTGCTATCGATGTGTTCTGAACATGGGAACACTGTGATACCTCTATAGAAAATTGCCGGTTGACTTACTGGTGCTTAGTAGGGAATGGATGGGAATGGGGGAATGGGATGATTATAGAAAATTGCCACTTGATTTGACAAAACTATCGACACATTTATAAATCATGGGATTTTGACCCTGCAAAGAACCCTATACCATCTGGTTATGACTAACATAGCCATAGAAAATCACCATGTTTCATAGGTAAACCATCTATTTCTATGGGCCATGGCTTAACCATGGCAAACTGTTAGTCATAACCAGAGGGTAGATTTGATGTCTTTGCTACCCCTTAAAAAAAGGTGCCGAGATGTGCCAACGAACGCGGCTCAACCACATTGCTGAGCTCCTGGCATGATGCGTCCCAGTTCCGGTGATGCCAAATCTCCACCAGCAGATCTGCCTCGTTTTGGGATGTCCGGCCACCGGATGTTCTTCGTTAAAGTATGTGGGATGGTGTGTCATTGAGAACATGATAGTACCCTATATATTTTCCCTCGGCCCATGGAAGCTCTGAGTACCCTATATATATATATTACCCAATGATTTATATTCTATATAATGTTAATGTTATATATATATATCCATGACGGATCCATGGTGCTGGTATATATATATATGTTAACATAAAGAGGTATATTCATGGGATCCATGTTACCATATATGGCAGCAGCATGGATCCGTCATGGAGTATAGAATTAATGGTCCAAAACTATCAAAAGGTCCAAAACATTCCAATCTTATCTTTCTGTTCAACACATGGGATATAGCTATACAATCATTATTAATCATTAACTATTTGGATGTAGTGGTCCCCCCTGTAAAACAAAGTCAACCAGATCCAAACATAAAGCTTCATCATTTTTCCCATGGTTTTCCTGTACAGTTGGGGTTGGTGCAGTCAAGTCCTCATAAGTTGCACAGATCGTCATGATATGGGGTTAGTGGCAAGCTTTGAACACTGCCAAAGTCCAAAGTTTTTCTTACCTTCTGGTAATTGAACATGGCTGGGAAATCCCCGGTAAATGGGCATGTAAATGGGAAAGCCTTCGAAGTAAAAGTACTGAATTACCAGAGGATTCTTGATGCCAATCCATCGAAGAAATATGAAGAAATCAGGTCACCAATAGTCGCAGAAGGAACCAGGCAAAATAAGGTTTATCCAAACATGCAGTCAGCAGTCCTGGCGGAATATCTGATACATATATAATATACATATATAATATACATATATAATATACATATATGTATTTATTTAATTATTTATGTAACTTATGTATGTATGTATTTATTTATTTATTTTATTTATGTATTTATTTATTTATTTATCTATTTATTTATTCATATATGATGTTTCACAATGTGTTTTTCCATCATCTATGAGATGGTCTCAAAATGTGGTTTTCCCAAATCCAGTGGTTTAGTTGGATTATTTTCCATCTGTTGCATCTTTTAGGGCCATACAATACAATGATCTGGGTACCCTCTGGTAAACATACAAAAAGCTATTGAAAATGGCCATTTCTAGTGAGTTTTCCCATTAAACATGGTGATTTTCCATAGTTACGTTAGTTTACCAGAGGGTAAATTGTGATAATTCACTTATCTGAAATAAGGTCGGGGGTGATTCCCATTACTAACCATCATTCCAGTGACGGAAAACGACGTGAGGTCGTTGTAATGCAGATACTATATGATACTATCACCATATCCCTGAGTAATCCCATATCATTATTCCATGCCCATGGTGTACTAAGATACCATCACATCCCAAAACATCCGCCAAGCAGAGTGGCCCCCTGAGCTGGGCACTGAGTGCGCCCCGAATCAGTACCCTCCGGGGTGTAGAGTTCTGCCTCCGGGACGACATTTGAGTGGAGCGCGGAGAACATGGAGCATTGGGGAGATGTTTATTGCTGGGGCATCCAAAATCTATCCCCAAGTGTTCATTGCTAACTGCTGAGCCTCAATAAAACTAACATAGAAACAATGATCATTGGGGATTAAATTGCTGAAAAATACTGCGAGGAGATATATTTGCGATTATATTTGCATTATAGATGTTATATTAAGTAGATTGGAAACAGCAGTCTCAAGAAAAAACGGGATGCCTGACATCCAATGGGTTCCCTTGTTTTGAAAAACCATGGATCTTGGATGGCTTCCAGTCTTGGAATGTCTTGGAAAAACGTATGAATGTGTTGTGTTACGCAGATCTCGGACCTTGCATTTCGATCCATTTCTCCTCTCAAACATCTCAAATCAGAATCACAAGGAAGGGGAACATCATAAAACATTATGGTTTCCCTATTTTACAACGGAAAATCCTACTAAAATGCATGATTTGGGGGGTAGCCCTATGACTTAGGAAACCTCCATATCTTCAACATTCTTCAACCAGGTTCATCAAGCATGTTTCACGTCATTGCCCGAGCCTCATGACCATCCACCAGGAGAGTCCATTGCCCTTCACCCAGGTACTGGCGCAGCTTGATCTCATTCCCATGCCACATGTGGGTTTCCATAAATAGGCTACCCCGATAAAATCGCTGGATGGTTGATTTCCATGGGAAAATCCCCATCTAATAGCTGGATGACTAGGGGTAGCCCTATGACTTAGGAAACCTCCAGATATGTTTTGGGTGAAGATGGGTGCCTTCAAAACTCTGATGCTTCTGTGAGGGAAGCATCCGTGATCCCTAGAAGACAGCCCTGTTCCCCGACGAGGGAAATCCTGGTAGCCAATAATATTGACAGCCCAATAGTATCTGGTTGGTGGTTTCAATCCCTCTGAAAAATATGAAAGTCAGTCGGGGTTACTATTCCCAACATATGGAAAGTCATAAAATTCATGTTCCAAACCACCAAACAGGTATTAGATATGTAGAAACCTGACATCTCAGATTTGGCTCCCATTTTCTTGGTCCATCATCTTGACATTAAAAAAGGAGCTGGATCCAATAAGTTACAACAAGTAGCTGGTTGAATCCCAGTGTTCGATTTATCTGCCATATTTCAGCGGCTTTCAGGAAAATCTTACAGTAACCCATGGGTTTTGCATGTTTTTGTTCCAAATAGGAAGGGTTTCCTGCATATGTTCGTCCTGTAGTTCCAGCAATGTCGCTGCAGGACCCGTAAAGGTGTAGGTGCCGGGAGGGGCCTCCAGCGGTCATGGCCAGCATGATTTCACTTGACAAAACACCTTAAATCGCAGGGTAAGATTGCCGTGAGATACCCATTCTGATGGGAACATTGAGGGTCAGGGTATGCAAAAATTTGGGAAAATTATGCATTCAATGGAACATTTCTATCCGAAAATATCCATGTGTATGAAACATCATCATTGCCTCTCCATATATACCTAAACCATCCTAAACCCCTATTCAAAAGGTGATGTAACTCATAAAATGGAGGGGTTGAACCAGCCAAAATAAGACTCATCTAAGTTGAATGCGCACGGTACAAATCGCCTAGCCATACCAAGAGGAGAGTTGGACACTTTCTATTCCATGCAAAGTACTGCCACAAAGGGGAGGCAACATTTTTTCCCAGCAGTGTGAATGTGCCATGCCGCCATGCCCAAAGAAAAACCCAGCGGCAACACCTGTCTCCCCGCCTCCAACAAAGCTCCATCCAACATCACCTTGGGCGTACTCTGGTGACTATCGATGCGATACCTGTCTCATAACGGTTATCCCCTTGACCTTTCCACTGATTCCACTCCACATCGCTCCACTTATGTGGGGGCTCTCCAAATAAATATGTTAACATCATTTTTTTACCAGGATGTTGCGGGTGAAGCAAATCTTCTGAGTTTCCAACTAATTCCAACTCTTTGATCTCTTCCAGATTGCTTTAATGTTTATATCATATGGGGTGTTCTCATGTTTTCTCAACATGGCGGATCCCCAAAACCATAGGTTTCAAATGGTTTCAATACTAAAATGATCTAAAATAGTCTAATTTTGGATGATTTGGGGCTATCCTCCAGTCTAGGAAACCTCTATAATAATATATATATATATGCATAATTCATAATAATTTCACACAATGTGGCCCCCAGAGATCACCATGGCACCTCTTGCTCCTCGGTGCCTGGGTTCTTCACCCTCATCAGGTGAGAACCAGAGCCAGCCCTTAGCGTCTTCTCCACAGCTCCGCGACGCAAAACATGGGTAATTTTTTCGACCAAATGGGAGCCTGGTGGAGTAACAACCTCCAAAACCTCTCCAAATCCAAGGTCAATGTATGTGAGATGTCAGCTAAGGAGTAGACCGGTAATCTATAATATCCTATAATCTATAAATTGGACGCAACATGAAACGCATAAAATTGATGTTCGACATATTTCGACTGATTACAACATCAAATCATTTTCATGAACTGCACGAGTCGTTGCGACCGTCTTGCGTCTCACTTGGCCAAGATTGGGACGCAAATTTGAACCAAACCTCGGGTTCCAGACACAGTAGGTACACCATAGGTCCAAGGGGGGCTTCATACTCGCTGGGGAGCAAAAATGCGGAGGCTGCTATGGATCTATATAAGATTATATAAGTACCCCAAAAACTATGCCCTCACAATTCAGTTGTTTGAAGGTGTAGTTGTTTGAGTCATCGATGAGAAACGCTGCACAAACGTGGAACGGTGCTCAAACGAACAGCCTCCACTCTAAAAAGTCACACTGGATCATACTTGTTCAATCACCAAACGCAATTCGGTTAGCAGTGCCGGCCTTATAGTCCGCCATGTTAAGATGAACGGCCGGCAGTGAAGGCTGAGTTTCAGCTGTGGGTCTAAGTCACCTAATGGTGGCTCATGGTGTGTCCTGCTGGACATGGTTGTCAAACCAACCACTTCCATGATGGGCTTTGGAATCCAGAAGTAAGACTGGCAGATGTTCACTGGCTATGAAATTCAATAGCCGGCATACATAGCAACCACAATTATATGATTGCTGGCGGGGTTTTCTCCACACATAAAAGCACTAAAAACGGAAGCAACTGCTATCAGGCTAAAAACAGAGTGAAATTTATCATCGGGTTCATGGCCGGTCCAAATCAGACACCCCATTTGGGTCCTTTTTCATGTGAAAAATGGCTACTGATCTACCACCAGAAATGGTCCAGAAAATGGTAAGTTCATGGCCAGAAATCTTGAAGCAGATTGGTGGATCAAGGACTTCTTCGAAGCACTTGTGCTGTAGAAAACGGCGGCGGCAAAATCAGGGACCATTTCTCAAAGGTGGGTCGAAAAGGGCTTTAAGGGACAACGCAGCTTGGATTGTTTCTTGGAACTGAAACCATGTTGTGTTGGTTGGGGTCCCCTCTTGTAAACTAACATAGCTATTGAACATGGCCATTTAGAGTTGATTTACCCATTAAACATTGTGTTTTTCCATAGTTATGTTAGTATACCAGAGGTGAGAATGGCAGCACAGCTCTGCAAGGTGAACTCCAAGGTGATCAGGAAAACTGTTGAAAATGGTTGTTGTCTCAACAAATGAAAATAAGGATATTCCAGCTCTGCAAATGGTAAAAATGCTTCTATGCCAGTTTCCCTTTTCCAAACTGCAGGACGCTCCCAAAGCTTGCTTTTCAGCTTCCACTGCACCAAGTCTGCCGGCCACGGCACAAGGTAAAAAGGGCGTCCACACCCTATCGCAACGGATTGGTGACCCGGTCACCTGCTTATGGCTGCAAGGCACTATGTGCCACAAAACCCACCCGCCTCGCTCTCCTGAGCCAAGTGCCTGTGGTAACAGACAGAGTTTGCCCAATGGTCATGTACCTGACGGAGACAGATCTGAAATAGGAAAATCACATCGGTACAAAATCTTTATGTTGGGCAAACTGGTCTGATCCCTGCGGTTCTGTTTCGCCATCAGCTTGCTGTAACCAACGAATTCGATCTCTGGTCTTTGCACGATTTTTGAGGGTAGCATCTTCGTCATGTAATCGGTAACTTCCAACACGCAGGGTTTCTCTCAAGAAGTGAGACTGCATTGCTTTGGTCAAACAGTCTGCCAACTGGGCACCTGAGTGTACCCATCGGAGGGTGACATTTTCTTTGAGGGCATCCTTGATAGCTCTAGCAACCAACTGTGTTCGAAATTCTGAGCAATTTGGGGGAGCTGTCCTTGTTACTAGGTCATATAAACTTTTGCAATCGGTTACAGCTATGTCTTGATGCTCATGGAGAGTGGGCACTGTGATCGCTGGCTCTGTTTTCAGTAGAGCAGCTTCAGGATTTTTCCAGTCGGTTCGCGGATCATGGATCCATTTCCAAAATAAACGTAACCATGCCAATTGGTCCAACGCTGAGGCAAGAGATGTGGTTTCAGCCGCCAATGTGCTGGTCACCACCTTCTGAATCTTTTTGGAACCCCAAGATATTGGACTAATGGGACATTGAATATTATTGGAAATTTCTTGATGAGTGCCTACAATGATTACGCCAGCATGGGACTCGGGTTTCTTATGAGATGCAAAAGATGCATCTGAGAAAGCCATGAAGCGGAAATTCTTATAGGGGATTGGTCTGATGGTGATGGTTACATCATGATATTTCTTGGCTTCATGCAACAACCTGTTGGCTTCTAAGAGGGTATCAATAGTGGCATGATTTATGGCGGATTGCAACGACGACAAACGGCTGGATAAATCTGGTCGGGTGTTGACTGCCGCATACTGCAATGACCCCACAAGGCCACGTAATGATCCACGTTCTTCTTCTGTCACTGGCAAATCAGGCTGGGTTTTGCGGTTGGTTTCAACTTTGATTGCGTTGATCTTTTTTACATAGCTACTTTGACTGAGAATGATACTGTAGTCTTCCTTCTGCGTTAGTTCGACTCCAGTGAAAGTGAAAGATCCCACCTTTTTGGCTCCAAACTTGTACTTTTGTTCTAGTTTGTCAAGAAGCTCATGGAATTGGGCATTACCTCCACCTACCCCATCATCAACGTGAATTCCCAGGATACCTGATATTTGTTGGGGTTTCTGTTTATCCCGAAGAATGAACGTGCATGGATCAAACGGACTCATTTCCATTCCCAGTTGGATAAGCTCATTTGTTAAAGCGCAGTACCATAAATAGGGTGCATCAATCAAACCATAGGCGCTCTTGTTCAACTTTCCAATCTCATGGGGAGACATGTTCATGGCTCTGCGAAGCTCTGGAACTGGATCTAAACCCATTGTACGTCCCTCCTGAGGTTGACCTTGGAGAAAAGCCGCCTTTATGTCAAATGACATCAGCTGCCATGCATGAGAAGAGATGGTTTGTAATATCAGCATCCTTGAAGTTTTGTTGAGCGTTGGGGAATCCCTGGGAATCTCATCTATCTTTGGATCTTGGTAACCCAAAACTACCAAACGTGCCTTCGGTTTATGGGTTCTCAAGGACTTTTGATGTACCTCATCTTGATTGACTCCATCTATGGGCTTCCATGTCAATATCCATCGGCACTTGAGCACTTGTTCTGCTGGAATTTGGTGTTTCAACACCTTTGAGATCGTTTCTGTTTGCAACCAATTGTTGATTTCACTTTGTTTTGCCTTTTCAAATTCGGATTTTTCAAGTTGGTTGAGTTCTGACATTCGGACTTCTGTTCTCTGCTTGGCAGCGCCTGATACCAGGAATATCCAGGGATCTGCATTGGTCAGATCGGACTCTTGGTGGGACGCTGGAATCGGCACATCAAACTCACATCTAAAGGCGAAGCCTTGCTCAGAGCATTCGGCAAAAGCATCTGCAGATTCACAACACAACAGCTGTTGAATTTCTTCAGTGACCTCATTGTCATTCTCCAAACTGGCATGTGATGGATCATGGCTGATGGTTTCGGGTTCTTGGTCAGGCTGTTGACTCGATTCTGATGTGCTTTCACCTCGTTCATGAGTTGATGATTGGTGTCCCACTTCAGTGTCGGCTGGTCCTGGTGCATCAAGATTAATGGCATCCTCTTCTGGGATTCCAGGCATGTTGCTCAAGCGGTCAATCTGACGTTGGATCATGGTAAGGTCAACTGGCAATTCGGGGCCCTCTGGTTCTCCTTCTGACGGCAGGGACCTGCGAACATGTTCGGGAGCGCTTCTGTACAACCTACCAGCTTGAGTGGTCCATATCGTATGATTGGCATCTTGGAGGATTACCCTTTGGGGTCCGATCCACATTGGTTGGTTCAAGTTCTGGGTTCTCCAAATCATGACCCATTGTCCGGGGTGATACACTCCCCGATCTGGACATGACCGCCTCAAGAGGGATCGCCGTAATGCGTCATTGTTGTCTGCCGCATGGAAGGCTTTCCTGGCAACTTCCCGCAGCTGGAGGTGCCTTTTAAAGCTGTTAGGATCGACCGAGTCCATTTCTTGTGTGGCGCTCAAATGACTTGGAATTGATTCATCGCTGAGAATTGAGCCGGGCAATCTGCTTTGCTTACCGAACACAATTATTTCAGGGGAATATCCATGACGCACACTCAGATTGTTTTTGGATTGTGTGCTCTGATTTAAGGCCATTTGAAGGGCATTATAGTCTTGGACTGGCATCTCAGTGTCGATCTTTCGAAGCATTTCTTGAAGAAACTTCCCATGTCGTTCAATCTTCCCATTCTGCCAGTGGGCTTCCGGGTTATTGCTAGTGCATTGGATGCTGAACCTCTGGGTGAATTGCATGAACTCTTCACTACAAAACTCCGTACCCGCATCAACAACCAATTTTGATGGTGCACCAGCCCAACATATCCAATGTTGATTTATTAATTGAATGACATCCTGAGTGTGACGCGATGGTGCTACGAAAGCCACATGAAAGTTTGTCCCCGCATCCAACATGTGATAGAAATGGAACTCCTTCCCTTGTTGATTCTTCCATGAGATCCCATCCATGTATACTTTGTGATTGAAGTCCATGATTGGTTTCAGCTGGCCGGGTCTTTGGTGTTTTGGCGCTGAATTCTGTGCGCATACCTTGCAACGAAGTTCCCGAGCTGCATTGATCACTTCAGCACGGTGCCCTGAGGCCTGGAGAGCCTTCGACAATCTCTCATTGCTGGGATGGCCTAGATTCCTATGCATTAAAAACAACTGGTTCTGTTCCCATTTGGGCAGGGCAGTAACTCTTGGGGTTTGTTCATGCAGTGGTCCAGGCTGTTGACTTTCATCACTGATGTCTGGGGTCACCTCAGTGCTGTTTGGTCGCGTTTCAGCGTCCATCGGATCAACATTGATTTCGTGGTGCGGTGATTGGCTCAGGGATGCACTTCGAATTTCATGCGAGCTGCTGCTGCAATCGTGGCCTTCCATTGGCCCTGCAGCATCGGCTGGCGGGTCAGCAGGTTGTTCGGCTCTGGCGGTTGCTTCACGGTCTCTTGCAAACACAGTGACATTTAGGCGGCACGGATGCGCTGGTCGAATCAATTGCCTATGAGATAACTGGGTCCATCTTTCCCAATTTACTTCATGGGCGACTTGACTGGACGGTCTGAGGATCATTAATGTTTTCCGAAATGGGGCTTCATGTGCATGGAGATTGGATGGTGGGCCCATTGTTCTGTCCGTGCCTCGGCATGCCACTACGCTGACCACCACTTTGTCGGAGAACATCTGCTGGATAGGCTGCAGGATATCACTCTCAGTGATTTCCCTTTTTCCAACACGAGGCATCATGCGGCTGATCCGATTTAAAACTTCCTGACAATCCTCTAGGCATGGACCAACATGTTGTTTTCCTGCTAGCCTTCTACGCTTGATCACTTGTTCTACCTTATTTGGGGGATACATCAACTCTGACTTGACAAAAGTTGCTTTTGGTCTCGACGGTTGGATGACCCTGTGATGTCCTGCAGTCAACGTGGGAACCGCTGGCTCGCTCTGTGTTAATGCAATCAGCCCATGATTCCAGTTGAAAGGCCATTCCCTTGGAGATTTAATCATGGTCTGGGCAACTAAACGGGCAAACTTCCTTGGATACACTTCCGTAAAGGTGGAACGACGCACCCGTTGATCTCGGACCCATGTACTGCCTTCAATGGGCTGGTGTGCATGATTTCGCCGGCATGTTCTGCCATGCAGGGACTTATACATTGCCGGACTTGTTGTGATCACGGTCATTCCCTTTTTCATGAAAGCACCATTGTGAGGATCTACCAGGTTACCAACTTCACATTGATCAAATTGGCATGACCGGGTGAACTGATGGATCTCTGAAATGCCTGGCTGGTGGAACATCAGCGATCGTGCTGGCTGTTCCCAGTGAAGGTGTCGGCCATTCTGCACCTGGTGCCTGTACAACACTATTCCAAGGGCAATTTGATACAACATAGCTTCACGTTTCTCCAGGTATTCTTGGGGACTGCTACTCGTTCGAGTGGAATTAAACTGTGACCATGATGACCAAGGTCCACATACTGGTGAATACCAAAGATGTTGAGGCTGGTGCACGACTAGTCTTTTAAACAAAGTCCCTCTACCCCCTGGTGTGGACAGATCACCATCTTCGAGGCCAAACCTGAAAGCCCGAGCGCCAAGCTGGTGTGCCTGATGTGTCAGTGGTGACTGTTTGCTGCAAAACACTTCAGCTAGCAAAAAGGGTTTGCCAATGGCATGGTGACTTTGTTTTACATGATCTAGTTCACTCTGCAGTTTCCTAACATGTTTCCACAGCAGGTTGACATCAGGGTGGACGCTGGAAGCCTCCACAGGGATATCGTCTGTGGTCACGGCACTGCATGCGGATCCTCCGGCAGATCCATCTGGCCACAATTGCCCTGGCGCTCCAAGTGAGCAATCACTCGAGTCAATGCATTTTCCATGTTCAGGAGACGACTCTGCACTGCAACAAAATTGGGATCTTGCTCCAATGGGGTCTGATGCATATACCCATGGAGGTACGCTTCTGAAGTCGTCTCCCAATCCCCGTCTTCCATGTCGGGCAAATGAGTTGCGGTGGGAGCCAGGTTCATGGATCGCGGCTGGGCCAATGGCTTTGCCTTGGCTTTGGCGGTTGTAAGGTTCACCGTTGGCCTTTGGCCTTGGGCTACTGGAATCACCGTTGACTCGCTGGCACTCAGATCCACAAGGATGGGCAATTGCTGCTCCTCGTGGTGATCTAGCATCAACTCTATGTAGCGGATCAGTAGACGATGTGCCGTCTTGGGACTCTTGTTGTAGCGGCCGGCTACAAACTGGATCCAGCTCTGATCCGTCTTCCATACCTCCTGAAAGGTCTTGCCCTGGTGCTTCTCCCCGAACGCCACCTTTTCCTGGTGCAAGTCGTCCAACGACAGGTGCGACAGGTCGCTCAGGCTTGAGTGATCTACCTGTTGAAGGTTCTTCAAGCGGCTGCACAGCGACATGGAGAGGTCTCACAGGTGCCGAGTTAGCGTCTCGATCTGGCTTTCGATCTTGAGCTGTTGCTGCTAGGGTGACTTTCGGATCATTCACTGCTGGTGACTGGGCTGACTTCTGCACGGTCATTTCTTTGGCTTCAGTTGGACATGACTCTTTTGGTGCATTATATACAGTCTTACCCTTATAGTTACTTCCTGATTGTTGGTTATGGTTTACCCCAGCATCCCCATTGTTCATCACAGACATCATGGACTCGCTTTTGGCGTCGGTCGTCACAAAAGTGTCCTGGTTGCTGGAAGATGGTGGTACCATCTTTGCTGGAGACTGCAAGGCTGCCAATGCCATCTGGTTGATATCTATCAAAAACAAACCTCGGGATGTCAGAGAGAGTGGAATGCTTTTGCAGAGCATTGGGCTGGCTACAGTCCTAGCTTGGCAGTCTATGGTGGCTCGAAGTGCACGCATGAGAGTGTTTGATACCAGAAACGGAGTGCCGCCTTCAACAATGGCAATCTTCAACTTCAGTGGTCCAATGGGTATGACTAAGGCATGTTGACTTTGGAGGGTGCCCTCATTCCCAAACTTAAATGTGATGCTGCACTTCACTCTGGTGAGCTTGCTCCTGATGACTTCGTCGAGACCACCAATCAATTCGGCTACATGATTGGACCCAATCACCGTTTTGGAAGCACCGAGATCAAGTACTCCATATGTGCTGTGAGTAGCAAACAAAACACATTGAGGGGGTGGTTCTGACTGGCGTGTCCTACTCACTGGGTCCACAGATGCTCTTTTGGCATCTTCCGCAAAATGCGGTGTTTGGCACTGCGGGGTGTGACTTCTACCTGGCACTTTAGAAGAATCACATGTTTCACGGCTGACTCCACTCCTGAGGTGCTGGCGGAGACGGTCATGCGCTGTGACGTGCAATGGATTCCCATGGATAGACTGGATACCCCCCTTGTATTCACGGTGAATTACATTATGATACCCAAATTTATCCCTACCATTGGTGGCACAACTAACAAAACATTGTGATGGGCTCTCTGCTGAGACTCATGGTCGAGGTCCTGGTGCTCAAAAACTTCTTCAGGGATCGTCAGAAACTCCAGCGGCAGGCTATCTACATCTTGGTCGAAGGTCACTGCTGTGGTGGGTGCAGTGCTACCACCTCCGGATGAAGATGCGGCGGCTGCATTCTGGCCCCTATATGGACACTCTGCCTTCCAATGTCCCTTTTGGTTGCAGAGGCGACATGTTGAGGACATGATCCGTTCTTGGAGGGTCTTTCTTGGACGATTCTGCCATGGTGGCGGACTTTTACCTTTGCCCCCCTTGGATCCAAATCCCTTGCCTTTGCCTCCAGAAAACGGTCGGCTTGGAAAAAAAACCACGGTTCCTGAATCTCTCAGCCAGGCGGTGTCTTGCCTGTTGATATGCGGTCAGAGTCACCGCCAACTCAGAATCTTCCTGGATGGTGTCCTGGGCTGCTAACTCAAAATCTGCTACGAGGACTGCATCAGCGTCCCCTTCAGAGGCTAACTGCTCCAAGTACTCCTCCTCGGTCAGATCTTCTGAGACCTGTTGTCCTGAGTCGGTCTCCTCAGTCTCGCATGTTGCATCGGCCAAAAGGGCCTCTTGATCATACACCTTCGATCGTGTTGATTTCTTCTGGTTCGTCATGTCTTGGAAAAAGCTTGCACCCAACGTACGGATGACTTCTGTCACCTTCGTTACTGACAACTTTCCAGCTGCTTCGGACTCAAGGATGATCTTTTTCTTTTCCTCGGTGCTCAGCTGTGATCCTCGCAAGAGGATGTATGCCTGAAGGTCCTCCAGTGACATCTTTCTCGCCAACAGTCTTGACCACAGAACATCTGCTCTTGCCAAAAAACTGTCATTTGACTCATCACTACGTTGGATTGTCTCAAAGATCGCACGTTCAGCATCTTGATACTGGCGCTGCAGAGGTATACGGCCCCACTGGCCACCCAAAAGTTCCACAACCCGGTGTACTGATTTCTCACTGCCGTCCAAAAGTTCGGCCTGGTAGATCTGCAATTTTTGAAATGCAGACCCTTTGCACCCCAGTATCAGTCTTGTCACCAATTCTGTTGTACGAGCCTTAGGCCATGCTGCATAAACCAGTTCCACCTTCTGCTGGTAGATGAGAACGTCGTCAACTGCTGGATCAAAAGTTGGGACAAGAGATGCGAGCTGGTTGCTCACACCATTGCCACCTCCGGTTTCTGATCCTGCCGCACTTACTCCAGACATTGCCCCGGATGCTCCTTTGATGGAGCTCCGCTACCAATGAGAATGGCAGCACAGCTCTGCAAGGTGAACTCCAAGGTGATCAGGAAAACTGTTGAAAATGGTTGTTGTCTCAACAAATGAAAATAAGGATATTCCAGCTCTGCAAATGGTAAAAATGCTTCTATGCCAGTTTCCCTTTTCCAAACTGCAGGACGCTCCCAAAGCTTGCTTTTCAGCTTCCACTGCACCAAGTCTGCCGGCCACGGCACAAGGTAAAAAGGGCGTCCACACCCTATCGCAATGGATTGGTGACCCGGTCACCTGCTTATGGCTGCAAGGCACTATGTGCCACAAAACCCACCCGCCTCGCTCTCCTGAGCCAAGTGCCTGTGGTAACAGACAGAGTTTGCCCAATGGTCATGTACCTGACGGAGACAGATCTGAAATAGGAAAATCACACAGAGGGTATGTAATTATATATATATATATTCATAGTCAGTTAGAGGATGTGAATAGCTTTGATCATTTCTTCACATTTCCAGTGACTCCACTCACCCGACGTCTTAATGGCTCCGGCTTTGACAATGACTAGACTAGACCGAGAGTTACCTCCCTGGACCGCTGCACTTTTTTCCAGGATCTGGCCCTTTGGGACTGTACAACGCTCCTCACACCCACCATTCACGGTGAGGCCTGCGGCCTGCCGTACGGTTGAGTCTTCCGCAATTCCAGCCAGGCGATGGGAACGAAGGCTCCGTTAGAATAGTTAAAATACTATGGGACGGACCGAAAATAACTCAGGTACCATCTGGTTATGACTAACATAGCCATGGAAAATCACCATGCTATTAATAGGTAAACCATCTATTTCTCTGGGCCATCTATACCATGGCTATGTTAGTCATAACCAGAGGGTAAACCTCTTGACAAAGGAAGTCTGGATATTGTAGGTGGTATTCAGTAGCTGGTCACATTCACCGTCAACATGCCGCAAATGATGTCCCAGTACGAGACTCCCAATTTGAGGACGAGGACAAGTGAGACATCTAGACTATCACAATCTACCCTCTGGTAAATTAACATAGCTATTGAAAATTGCAATTTATAGTTGATTTACCCATGAAAAATATGTTATTTTCCATAGTTATGTTAGTTTACCAGAGGGTACTTGGGCTGAATATACAGTCCATCAAATTGCTAGGAAAACATTGTCTGATTCAGTGCAAGGTATACGGTACACTCCCAAGGCTTTGGACCTAGCATCGAAAACCTCAACATCCGGCACACCACGCATCAGGTGGGAGTCTAGACATGTGAAAATCAGAGATGTGCAAATCTCACATCCCAGCTGTCCAAAGTGGGTTAGTTTCCATCCTCCCAGCTGTATCTTCCGCAGTCATTTTCTGTACTCACAAGGAGCCCCCTGCCATGTAATGACAACATATTTGGCATAGAAACTGATACAGTACCAAAAGCATCAGCGACAACAATCCGTCGTTTTACAGAGTATTTAAACAATCCCATGTCATGCCCCGGCATCATTTTGTCACATAAGTATCCATAATTATCCTATTATCTTCCCATGAAAATCATCAATAGGATAATTAAATGATATTAGGATAATAATAAGATAATCATCAATGTCCTATGATCTTATTATCCTATTATCTTATCACAATAGCTGTTGGCCGGAAACCATTCGGGGGTGTCTGCAGTCTCCTTTCCTACGTCGTGGGTGTCTGGGTCGTGGTTGTCGGCCGTTGGCCGCTGAGATTCGCTCTACCCAAACTCGTCTGCACAAGGACTTGGACGATTCGGCCCTTTTTTGCGGCGTGAATTCCAATCATATTACCATGATATTAAGTAATACGAAGTCCAAATTACATGATTTTTGTTCGATATATTAAGTAATATCCCGCAGGATCCATGGTGCTGCCATATATGGTAACATTGATCCCATTCATATACCCCCATTATGTTAGCATATATACCAGCACCATGGATCCTATGGGTAAGTCCATGGCTAGTGATTTCACTCATTCGTTTTTGTGGTCGAACGGTTCTGTTTTGCCCCCACGGACACCGCATCGGAGCCCGCAGATCCGACGTTTTCCATGCTGAAATCGCCTGGGGGATCTGTGTGTTTTTGTTTACTAAAACCAATAGCTAAAAGCCTAAATCCCTAAAAGCCTAAAAGCCTAAAAGCTAGATTAAAACCCTAATTCCTAAAAATATAAGCTAAAGCGAAAATCGCTGAGTATAGCCAGTGTTTTCATTCATCCTCTGGTGACAAGTATATGTTTGAGGGTGTGGGCCAACGTGGGGTTTGGAGGGAACATGTTTTCCTGTGGAATATGTTAAGATTTGGTAAGTAAAGTGGATATAATTTGTATACATATATATATAACATATTTGTATATATATAACATAATATATATAATATATATAATTATACATATATATAATATACAATATAAATATATTATATAATAGAATAGAAATTATATTTTATCATATATAATATGTATGATGTATACACATTTTGCACACATATTCCCAGATTAGAGAAACTAATTTGAACATCTATACACCATCTATACTTATCATCTGCTTCTTTTTGACATTTCTTGGGATATGAGTAGAGTCCATATTTCGGTGAAAACTTGGTCATGCCAAGTCCATCGGGTGCTCAAACAGCCTCAGGTTCCGCCGTGGTAATTGACAGATCCAACTGCTGATCCAGCCCAAAGAAGGAGTCCGACATGCCTTGGAGATGAATGCAGCCCGGGTGGAGCCAGGCAGCCGGTCCAAACATGTCAAAAAATCATTTAAAAAAATAGCAATTCTAGTGTTGTCCCAAATCAAAATTCTGGATTTGTATATTCTTTATTTATAGTGTTAAGAACTTTAGTCTACTTGAGGCTGAAGGAACAACGTTGAGTCATGTTACGATGACTGGCAATACTGTCATGCAGCTGGAAAAAACTGTTCCCCTAAACAATGTTCTGGGTGTGTGTTCGTACGTCTATGTTCACGTTCTTAACCCAATCCAACAAATGTGTATATATATATGTATATATATACGTACTATTATATAATTACTATTATGAATATAAGAGTTAGCCATTACTACACTTTTATCAGTCAATTGCAGCAACTCAATCTTCTCCAAAGAGTCGCCTTTGACCGTGCTGGGCATCCCCGACAGAGCACGGACAAAGTGAAGGTTTCGCCCACTTCATCGGCGGGAGAACAGAACTGGAAGCTGATGCGCTTTTCGAAGCGTTGTCTGCGGAGGATTTTTTTGCAGAGCGCGGAAAAAATAACGGACGTGATTTATCTGATTTTGAGATCACCCAAAATAAAACTCACCAAGGTAGCAACCATGAAAGATATGGGATGAAATTGGTACAGCAAGACTGGCTGTGATGCTGGGGCTTTAATTAGTCTGATTAAATACGAATGGCCAACATACAAAATCCAACTAATGTGGTATGTTCATAGGCATTTTGCAATTCTGGACAGGGCAAGTTCGAAGTCATATTCAATCAGCCTGCAAAAAAACACTCGTTGGAACCTCAAGTTGATGAAAATCAAAGCCATTGCACAGAGAATAGTGATTTTGACCGAATATGGCCCAATGAATGGTAATTGATGATTCACCGACTTGAGATAAGATGAGTTCGGGAAATCCGCCCATTGCTCATCAAAATACCTTTTATCTACCATAATTCTCCCAAGTGATCGTATGTTCCACAGCTGCAAATTCTTTATCACATATATGGTTATGGGTCATATATGCCCACCTAATGAAGCCATAGCCATAATAGCCATAGTGTGATGTTCATCCCACACACTAAGCTTGATAGATGTTTTTTAATCGCTTTTGACCCATCCCCATGTCGTTTTCCCGAGCCATCACGGCCGTGATGCGGCCGGTGATGGGATGGCCATCCGTACCTGGTTGGCATCAGGGCTTTCTTGATGGAGACCAACTCATCCACCTTGCAGGGGAAAAAAGTCACACCACCACGGCCGCTTTTTTCCGAACCCACCGAAACTCCCTGCCATGCCTCGGTATCCCCCAGGATGCACCACCAGGAGTAGGTCTTCTTCTTAGGGAACCTGTCACGAAAACAGTGATGACTTCCAGGAGGTGATTGTTCTAGCGCCTGAGCCAAGTTTCTTCTAAAAACACATATTACCTTTGTCCAAACGCCATTGTGGCTTTGACTGCTGATGAACGAGTACACAGCGGAGCTACATTGATACTTGACCATGTAATGGCCTGTGGCCATCGATATCCTGCAGAAAGTTACTGTTATTTCAGCAGGAACGAAACATATTCCTCCATAGATCCCTGTGTTGGTATCCATCCATCAACTCCTGAACTAGTGGCTTTACCGACCCGCAAACCAGAAAAAGTCGATATTGGATGATGGGGATATTTCAGAAATAGGGTTTATCTACTTTCCTAATTTTGAGGATATACAGCTGAACATAATTCACCTGTGTTTTTTTCTGAAAACATATCATTTTTGTGACAAAACCATCAACCAGAAGTCCGGCTGCATTACAATAATTCACCAACCTTTTCAAGTGATGAAAGTCCGAAACAATCGCTGGCACCGACGGTGGCACCTAGGCGCGTGGACGAACTTCATCGGTTCGTTGTCGTAGCACAAGACCACTGTGAGTTCCAGCTCCCGATCGGGTGGCACCTCACGACCCAGGCGACCCAGTGATCGATTGTTTTTGTTAGGCCCCAATTGATTGGGGGCTATTAACCCATATGAACCTTCATCTAATCTAGAAATGATGTTGCAAATCGTGTTGATAAAGAAACGAAGATTCGATAAATGGATGCTATATGATGCTATTAACCTGATATGTACTGTTTTGGTGATTCAGAACCGATGATTAGGTAATTCATAATAAGTTAGAAACTGGTTTGGTGTGTTTACTAGTTTCTAATCCACACGCATATCGCGACAGTCATACATAATATAGATAAAAAAACAACTTGAAAGATAAACCTGGGGAAAAAAAACACAAAATGTGTACTTCTCTCCAATATTAGTAGTCAATCTATAATCAATAAACAATCCCAAAACCTCAATCCCGGAGGTCCGACACTCTTCACAACTTATGCTCCCAAGCCTCTTCCCCTTCGTTTCTCCCAGGATTCCCAGGCCTTGTAAGGAGACGGCACCAGCTTCCCCTTGCGACGTTTCACCTTGCCGTCCTCTGGCTCTGGCTGCGCTTGGGTCTCGTCCTTGGGCTCCTGGTCGCGGCATTTCGGATGGATGTTGCTGTCTGGGGCATGCTGGGGATGCTGGGGTGTGGGACCCAACAAACCTGGAGATATTAGTGTGTTTTATGAGATTTGATGGAAATTTTATGGTGATTTGAATGGAATTTCATGGGATGCATGGTGATTTTAAGTGGGACTTCATGGTGATTTATCGGGATTTGATTGGATGTTCATTAAACTTGATCGGATTTAATGGTGACCATGTTTCGGTAGGTGATTTACATGGGACCAGGTGTGTTTTAAAAGAAATAAGGGGATAGGGTGAGTGAATTTAGTGAATGGTTAACCACAGGTCAGTTTAACTGGGGTATTTTTGGCTCGCAAATCCAGTTTTGCAAGCCCCAGCAGTACTGAATCCACAGTCACTATCACCATTCATTTTGCCATTTATATACATACTGTAAGTTTTGTTTAATATATTAGTTTTGTTTAAAATATGGACATATATATATATAATAATAATCATAATAATAATAACAATTAACAATTAAAACAAAGTAATACATAGTAACAACAAGTGTAAAAATAACTAATAGCAAAAACAATGACACTTATAATTCCTACAATATACACATGGTTACATAATATCATCTATACATACATATTTGGGAAGCCTGTATATCTTTGATGCAAATGTGGGGCTGATTATGAGTAGCCTTTCTCAGTATTCAACAGTTTTTTTTTTTTAAATTACATATTATAACGTATAGAATTTATCCAACCATCCACAGTCTCCATCCTATTTATACGTGGGATACATTTACAATGTTGCCCCCAATATATACGATTATATCATCCCATTCAATCAGATTGAATCACCAGTGTTGTTGGTTAAATAGGTTAAATCCATCTAAATCACCACTTTTCTCCATCCCACAATTTCAAGGAAAAGGCTAGCCCCGCCTCTGGATCCAAAATGCGAAGCTCCACGCGCATGCGCAGCCTGGCGAGAACTTCTGCGTGGGAAAATCCCACCCTCAGAGACCTCACCAAATGAGTCTTGCCGAACAAGGCTGGTAAAATTATGCCACATATCATAACTGGTTGGTGGTTTTAACCATCTTGAAAAATATTAGTCAATGGGAAGAATTTTCCCATATATTATGGAAAATAAAAAATGTTTGAAACCACCAACCAGATAATCAATCCAATAATTAATCTCACTAGTTTGCTTATTTGTGGATTAAAACCATTCTCATCTCCGCAAGCATGATCATTATCATTGTTCCAAAACCACCTTCCCAAACATCTCATCTTGGAATCAAACGGCCCTTGAAACATTCGCAAAGTGAAACTTACAAAAATTGCAGGACCTGACCTGTCCCATCTGTCCCCGTTCCGCCATGTTCCGCCATGTTCCGCCATGTTCCGCCATGTTCCGCCATGTTCCGCCATGTTCCGCCTGGGCATATCCTGCACGATTTGCAGCAATTCTTTATGCGCGTCGGCGCTGGGAAGAGACAGCTTCGTCAAGATCTGGCAGTGGTTTTGGCAACCCATGGGCCTCATTGGGCCTCATCGGGCCTCATGGGTTGAACATGAACACACAGTGAGGGACCAACACCCACCTGGTTATGGATTGCTAGTGGAAACTCTTGAATGATATGAAGAGAAAGGACATGGCCATAATATATATATATATATGTGAATGGACATGACATGGTTCCTTCATATCATACATCCATACTCTATATCTATATGCATATGTACATATGAAAAGTTATAGGAACAATTCTGAAAATATGGGTTTGAGCACGCTCCCTCTTAACCACTGGATGTCCATTCCCTATGGACAACTCTCCAACTCTCTTAGAGCAGTCTTTCCCTTGGTGTCCACCATTACTAGTGCCATCAGCCCAAAATGGATGCTTCAGACCCTAAAAACAAGTCATTTTTTCATCAAACAACCAATCCACTTCTGGTTACATTCAATGTCTATATACTATAGATATTTACATATAATATATGTATGTATACATATATATATGTATCATATATATATATATGTTTAGTTGTATATATATATATATAATTTTACACTATATTAAATATTATGAACTTGTGTATGTTTCAATAAAGTGAATGATAGTAATCTACCCAGGTTCTCATAGGCTGACCTTGGCTCGAACCCCACAGACACCCCGACCTTGGAGGCATCCCGTCGTTCAATCAACTCCGGCAGACTGTCCTTGGATGCGGTACTTGGGGTTGACTGGGGTGGAAAAAAGGGCTACATATAGCTATGGTAATATGGTAATAACTATATGGTAATCCCATAATTAACCATATGGGGATGGGTCAAAACCCTATCCCCCTGGTGAACATCAAAATAGCTGGTAAATGGATGTTCATCACCCTAAAAATGGCATGTATAGGTATTGATCCATAGCCATATCTAGTCCAAAAAGGGCAAAAACAAATCCATAAGTTGAGATTTAATGACTATAAGTATGATTCATTATTGTTCTACATCCACTAAAAAAAATGGAATTGCACCACCAAACCACGGGATGTCTTGCTGAAATCCACCAGTTTTGATGCGTTTCGAGGTCCTAACACGAGAGAAGTGTTTTGGAACGTTGGAGTTTTGGTGGAAGTCGTAACATCAGCAATGAATAACATGTTGAACACTAGCTTTTACAGCAAAGAAAACAAACATATATATACAGGCATGGAATAAAACATCGTGCCTAGCACTAGCTCACTAACAGCCCAGAAATTCCAATTTGGTACCCCAAGGCCTGGTAGTGATCAGCTAAGGATCTACACCCATGTCCCTCAAAATCCGCAAAGCTTTGTCAGACCTCAGGTGAGGCGGCCCAAAGGAAAGCTGATGGAAAACTAAAAAAAAACAAACACGTGGCTATGGTGGCACCCAAATTTGGATGCGCCATACCCGCGACGTGACTGTTTTTTTTTGTGAAGTAGACGATGGGTTTGAACTTATAGCCCAACACCTCAGTCAATGTAAACAAGAAGTGGGGAGACCATCTCAGATACCATGCACACAGCAACGTGAATATCTAGATCATTCTAAATCTATTTACCTGAGTAACATATGTCTACATCATTTTTTTTTCACAACCTATATTTGCTGGCTATCTTTAACCTGGCAATAGAAGAGTTTAAATCCATTGTGATAAGTCTAAGCATCTATAGATGTCCTGAAAATTAACATAGACCCTGGCAGATAGGGGTTGGAAGACTGGTTTCCACTAAAAATGGCTTATTTTGAGGGTCCAACTGTTAATTTACCTGAGGGTACCCTCTGGTAAACTAACATAGCTATTGAACATGACCCATTTATAGTTGATTTACCCATTGAAAGTGGTGATTTTCCATGGCTATGTTAGTTTACCAGAGGGTAAATGTGCCGAAAATTGCCTTGGGTGAAATTGACGTGTTCCTATTTCGATCAGCTCACAGGCCCAGGCATACCCCGTCCTTGCACCGCTAAGGCACAAGTGCGGCAGCGTTGCCAGCGAACTTCGCCAAGGTTGATGGGCCTCCAGACGACTGGGGGGGCCAAGCGTAAGAGGTGATGCATGGAAGCTTGCCGGGATATACTGTCAATATGGGAAAATCATAAAAAAGTAATGGACATAAAATAAGATGAAATAAGGCTATACATATGATTTCTGGGAAATGATAGTAATTCACTCACCTGAAATAAGATGAAATTGTTCGGCTATATTGGGAGAATTCCCCTTGTTCGCCATGATTGTTTTGTGAGGTCGCCTTGTGAGGTCATTGTAATCTGCCCAGTCCCAAGATTCCAAAGTCGGATAGTTCACCTCATAACTGGATTAACCTTATACAGCCCTATTATGTTATACTATATTAATTATATTCAGGGGCCAGTTAACAAAATATTATGATGGTATAACATATACTAATGTTAACTGACCTACTATTATACTATTATATATAGGGTTAATTATGTTATACTATTAAATATTGAATTAATTCAGGTGAACTGACCTACTGGCATGAACCACAAAGTAGTAATATGGTTCAGTAATATAACTGTGTGTGTTTCATGAACATGTAAAATAATATAATGATATATACAGTATCGAAGATCTGGGATGTATTATATATATATTTATGATGATATGATATAATCAACAAGTAAGGAATTTTATTTCATTGCTTTAACCAACAAACATTGGCATTGCACCTACCAAAATAAACCAACCAATGTTTTATGGGCATAAAATGAGATCTGATAACAGGATACATACAGACTGGGGACTGGATGTGGGTTTGCCTAAACATAGGGAGCTGGTTCTCCAAGTTATGGCAACTGGAGTGGATAATATTCTGATTGACCAGCAGATGTTGAGATATCCCAATTCTAGGATAAACCCTGTCGAAGATTTACCATCTATTTCAGCCCTTAGTCATCCTACTCTTCAAGTGGGTACCTAAAACATCGCCATTGATGGCCTTGAGGTCTCCGAAATGTTGACCAAAATGTCATGAACAGCTGACATCAGCTGACTATCCAACCACACATGTCATGAACTCCTGGCCCTTTTTTTGGGTGCTATACATTCCTGTGAATGGATTCCATGGCGATCATGATCATCCCTTGACCGCCTGGTGTAAACACTGCAGCAACAGGATGAGATTCAACGTTGATCGTAGCTGCGCCTGGCGACGACATGAATCGACCCGACACGGTGTCATCAATTGTGGCCACTGGGAAATCCACAAAGCACATGGAGCAACTAGTGGCTAAGTGGTGCATAATCACGTGAAAGCAACGGATCATATATCCCAGTACAATATATTATTGGTTTATGGCTTATTATATACCTTTACCTGAACAAAGATGCACAAAGAGCATGATCAGATTTCATTTCCACCTTCCACCAACGAGCCGCACGTGAGTTTCCGGCACCTCCTCTGCAGCGATATCCACCATGGCCATGATCAATGGGATGGATCGATCGAGCACGCTCCTCGGCCACAAACATAGATTGATTGGGATCAGTATCTCAGGGCAACAAGAAGTAATTTGTGTAATCACTGGTGGATACTGGTGGCTTTGTGGCTTTAAACTCATACTGTGGACTTTGAAAACATACCTACAGTTTTTCCCCACCTGCCAGGTGAGGGTTGTTAGATTTTATGTCAGTTGCCTCCTCCTCCTTCTCCTCCTCCTCCTCCTCCTGCCTCGTCCTCCTCTCCTCCTCCTCCTCGTCCTCCTTGTCATCCTTGTCGTCCTTGTCGTCCTCGTCGTCCTCGTCGTCCTCGTCGTCCTCGTCGTCCTCGTCGTCCTCGTCGTCCTCGTCCAACTGCGACCCGCGATCCACAGTGTTCTCTGCCGGACCTCAACCACGACCATCCACGCCCAGTGTTCCCTGCCGGACCTCAACCACGACCATCCTCGCCCAGTGTTCCCTGCCGGACCTCAACCACGACCATCCACGCCCAGTGTTCCCTGCCGGACCTCAGCCGCGAGTATCCACGCCAAGTGTTCCCTGCCGGACCTCATGTAGGAAGATATGGGACAAAGAATGTGCAGAAGAAAGTTAGAAAGAATGTCAGAAAGAATGTCAGAAGATATGCCAGAAGATATGCCAGATAGAATGCCAAATAGAATGCCAGATAGATGCCAGAAGATATGCCAGATAGAATGCCAGAAGATATGCCAGATATAAGATGCCAGAAGATAATATGCCAGAAGATATGCCAGATAGAATGCCAGAATGCCAGATAGAATGCCAGAAGATCAGAATATATGCCAGAAGATATGCCAGATAGAATGCATCAGATTTGCCAGATAGAATGCCAGAAGATATGTCAGATAGAATGCCAGAAGATATGCCAGATAGAATGCCAGAAGATTTGCCAGATAGAATGCCAGAGATATGTCAGAATATATGCCAGAACATATGCCAGATAGAATGCCAGATAGAATGCCAGAAGATATGTCAGAATATATGCCAGAAGATATGCCAGATAGAATGCCAGAAGATATGTCAGATAGAGTGCCAGAAGATATGCCAGATAGAAGGCCAGAAGATTTGCCAGATAGAATGCCAGAAGATATGCCAGATCATATGCCAGAAGATATGCCAGATAGAATGCCAAATAGAATGTCAGAAGATATGTCAGATAGAATGCCAGAAGATATGCCAGAAGATATGCCAGATAGAATGCCAAACAGAATGTCAGAAGATATGTCAGATAGAATGCCAGAAGATGTGCCAGTAAGAACATGTATAAATGTCATGGTGGGGATCACACGAAGTAAAGTAATTTTTTTGAATCCCAATTTGACAAATGTCCTGATCGATACTGATCGGATTATGGGTCAACATTTGTTTTCAAAGCACGACTTGGGAAACATTCAGTGGCGAGTCTGACATCAATTCAGCCTCTTCTTCCCATGACTTGGACTTGGAGATTTGGAAAATCATGGAAAATCCAGAGAATCCAAGATGCTTCAAGTCTGTCTTGTAGTCATTGATCGGTAGAGCAATACCCCACATGTGGGCCTTGAGAAGATTAGCAGAGAATATTGGGTGACACTGAACAAAGCATGGTGCGTCATATGTGGTTAGTGGATGTTTGAGGTTTCAATCTCCTGCGTATGTCTACCCCTTGGAAACTGGACCGCATGTTGTAGGGACCTGGGGGCTCCAAGGCTGAAGAACAATTTAGAGAAACTAGAACCACAAGGTAACAGTTGGTCAAGATATATCAACATTAGTCATTTCCGGAATCATGATCTAGAATTTCATGCGGGTACTTAGGTACGTCAATGTACACTCCTTTGGTTTGCTTGTGCTTTTGGGTACAGCAGATTTGGATATGTATGTTTGCAGCTAAACTAAATGCATGTACATTGACCTTAAAAGCAGCAAATCACTACATGTAGTAAAAACACCTACTGCTTGGGAATAACATGCCGAACTTGCGGGTACAGGGTCAACACAAGTCAATCACCCTCCACCTGAAACGTGGACCCAGACATGAGGTGATAATCTTCATGCAGTTGCCGCTCACGGGGCCAAATTCTTATGCGTTTAAATATGTTTAAACTGGTGTCCATCATATTGCAATTCGAGAACCCCATCCTTGGATACTTTTGGATACGATGGATGGTCGAAGTCCCCATGCTCCGTTTTTCCCATGGCGACCCCAAGCCCGGCTGCCTGCAGTAGCAGGAAGGCTTTGGTGTGAGGCGAGTCATAGGCTTGGATCGCTAAATCCACCTGGCCGCCGTTCGATCAGTTCGATTCGGGCATAACCCACGATTCTTGTTGTAATCAACGCATTTGTTTAAGGCTTACCAATACTGGTTTGTGGTTTCAACCACCCCTCTGAAAAATGATGGACTTCGTCAGTTGGGATGATGACATTCCCAATATATGGAAAGTCATAAAACTCATGTTCCAAACAGCGAACCAGTTATGAAAGTCAGTTGGGATTATTTTTCCCAATATGGAAAGTCATTCAAAATTCCATATGGTTCCAGTCACCACCAAGCAGAAAACTACTAGGCTGTTCCGGGTTTTCCAGTCATCTCCATTCTGAGATTGTGCCAGTGCATGCTCCATGGATAAAACGGCCATTGTGATATATGGTGGCTATAATCCTGATGGTTCTGTCATCAAATTCCTGCATCCTTTAACTGTAAGGCACGAAATACCAGTTATATAGTTATATATATATATGGTTATGTTTATGGCTATTTGGATGGAGTTACCATTCATATATGGGGTGACTTCCTGACTTATAATTGGTCACTGTAGTACCTACAGTACTTGGATGTGCATCCCACTTAGTAAGTGGTTTAATATACATAATCCATAATATATATATAAATAACCCATACATAATTTCACATGATATATTTATAAGTGGGGATATTCCATAGATAATACGGGTCCGAATTATTGTTCACAAGCGTACTGCATCTGTGTTGCGGATGAATTGCCGGGCCTCAAGCGGACAATGTTCCGCGAACTCTGCGTTGAGTTTGTCCTCACAAAAGGAGCAATTTAGCAAAAGGCACAACGGTCACCAGATGAAAATAGGGTAGGGTGTTCCTCACTCCATGAAAATGGATTATCTACCTTTTGACAATGATTTTTTCATGGTATGTTAAATAACCATATCGGATATAACATGGTGTCTGAAAATGAGTGCAAAAACCACCCAAACGGCCATATGCGAGTGGACTCACCTTACTCACCTGGCAAATGCCATGCTTGCCATGCAACGTTAGATTATTAGAGAACATCAGAGTCTTGCAATAGATGGTTAATAAACCCTTACAAGAGGGTTTTAATAAGCCTTCAATAAGAGCTTAATTGGGGATCCCCATGATGTTGTCGGATTCAATTCAACAAGCTATCAACATGTACAACAAACCCAAGGGGGGGACCTCTGCCCAGCACCAAGGTAGGCCCATAAGTCATAGCCTGGATACGCTTGGATTATAAACCCAACCAACTATGTATAAATATATATATACATACGCAGGCTATAATATGTATATGGATACATATCATAGTATGTACTCTGATATAACTATGAATATGTCAACTATAATGTATATAAATCTTAGAATCTTATAGATAGATAGATATAATTATATATATATATATGATATATGATATGATATGATATGTAGTATACAATGTATCTACCTTGTCAGCCTCACTTAGCCGCTCTCAAAGTCTTAGGTGTGTTCAACCGCCGTCCTCATTGTGCCGCACAGGCAGTTCGTCATACTCAGGGCCTCGGGGAATCGAGTCACGGGGGAAGCTTGGAAAGTCCCTGGGAAACGTGTGAAGCTATGGAAAATGGCCCATTTATAGTGGATAATCCGGATTTACCCATTGAACATGGTGATTTTAACCATAGTTTTTTTTATGTTCACGTTTACCAGAGGGTACATGGTTTACAGTAACAGATGAATCTATGAACTACATAGACTAACGGGTGAATCAAGTGTTGGAAATTCCCGATTTGTAATTGACAGGAGAACTTATACGTAGACTTTATGCGTGTAATGCTCACTTCCAGTATCTATATGTAAAATCATGTAAAATCCAAATCAGTCTCTCTCTCTCTCTCTACATATACGCATAGATATACAAATGACAAACAAACATATGTATGATGTCATTGCATGTGGAGTATGGAAGACATATGCTTTTGGCTTTTGACTTGATCTGATTTCACTCAAGATCCCCTTTCACCGGTTCCATTTCGTTATCACATCATGTTCCCTGCATCATCCCATCATCCCATCAATAGTCGGACTTGAAGTTGCAGGATCTACAGGAAACGTCTGGTACATAGATCCAAGTACCCATAAAATGGGTATATAAAGGTTATAACTATAGTTACAACTAGTTATAACGTTGTCATAATGGCTACCTCATCCCATTTTTTCGAGGTACCTGGAGTGTCTATATCAGGCAAGATACACTCGCAGAGCACACGCATGATCTCTACGAAACTCATGCCTTCACGCGCCAGCGTACGTTGAAACCTGAGCGCTGTTACAGCGTGGGTCAAGCGGCGCTGAGGATTTATATCTGTTGAGGTAGGAGAAATCAATGGCACCTGGTTGGGATAACTCAAACACAAATTTATGCAATTAGAGCACCATCTTTTCCAGAGACTCTTCCTACTTTTGGATTCTTATGATCTATAGACATATGATATGAGACATATATTTAATATTATTTAATTTACCCTCTGGTAAAGTAACATAACTATGGAACATCACAATTATTAATGGGAAAACTCACTATAAATGGCAAGTTTCAATAGCTTTTTGTATGTTTACCAGAGGGTAGATTGTGATAGTCTAGTTTTGCCCATCAAAAATAGGGATCTTTCATATCTACAATGTGGTGCCCCCAAGATAGCGTTCAGTTGGTTTATAACTCTAATAACTAGGACTTATGGTAGATATATCTATAGTTAATGGGATTATAAACCAACTTATAACTGGGGGACACCACCTTCTATGTTAGTTTACCAGAGGTGCTCTTCACCTGATTCAACACTTTGCCACGCCGCGTCAGCACGCTTTCGCCAAGAGGCTGCGCTACGGTGCGATGACTCCTGGGAGATACGACTACGCCAACATCACATGGCAAATTCGTATACCCATAGGATCCATGGTGCTGGTATATATGCTAAGATGACTGGGGTATATTGATGGGATCCATGTTACCATATATTGCCATATATGGCATACATGGATCCTATGGGATAGTACCAGAAAAAGATGGAAAAAACACATGGAAACAATTCTTAAATAGCGATTATTTTTTTTTGAACGATTTGGGTTTTGGATGACTATCCGTATCATCTGTGAATCTATTGTGGGAAGGGGATGATCCGTGCATACAACTTGCCAAAATGAACTGTACAAGTAGAAGTGAAATCCAATAGTTGAATAATGTTTTTCTTTTTTAAATAAAGGTCCATGGCTGAGTTGAACGACAAAAACACGTATAGAATAATGTGACATTGCCATAATGTAATGAAATACAATTTATCTATAAATTACAATATACAGTAATATAATTTGACTACCAATAAATCATTTCCTCTCTAAACAATTTGGCTTCGTAGCTTAAGACCATCAAGCAGGGCAAACTAGCCGCTATTTATGGGAGGTATGTGGGATCCGTCCAAGCAGTGAAGATCTTTTTGAGCACATCATTTAAAATAGTCAAGAGGCCCCCTAGTATTAAACATTGTTAACAACACCTCGAAAACCACAGTGGATTTAAGGGATGAAATCACACATTTGGGACCATACAATGGGTGTGTTTAATATTTATATATATACATAGATAATTATATACATATTATGGTGGGTGGGAAGACATTGTTCTGGCCAGAATGAACTATATAGTCTGGCACTACAACAACTTGACATATTGGCCCAGCAACTGGGAACTCACTGTGTCCCTGAAGATGAAAAGACATAAACTCAACCGAGGCTCAAATAGTAAAGCGATGTGATCCGTCCCAACTTGGTCGGCTCAACCAGTGCAGAGTTTAAGCCTGAGACCAGAGCTCCGACAAGGCACCTACACAGAAATGGGGTTACACCCAAAAAAGTTCAGGGGGTGTCCAAGCCCCTAAAACATAGTACGTGCCTTTACTCAATTCATCTGAATCCTGTATCGTCATTGTTGGTTCCATTCTGCATCCAAACCTATTTCCTCAACGATTTGAGGGCATGGGTGGACTTAATCAGAATCACCATTTACACAAGCAACTAAGCAACACTTCAAGTGTTGTTTAAGGCCCACCAAAAAAGGTGGGACATATCTGGAAACACGTGACCCTCAACTCCTTTCTACGTCGAGTCTACTCCATTACTCCTTTGTTTAGAAGGGAGTGAAGGTAACTAAAAACATCCAAAAAACCACAGAAAGTACCCTCTGGTAAATTAACATAGACCCTGGCAGTCATCGGGGTTGGAAGACTAGTTTCCATTAAAAATTTGTGATTTTCAGGGTCCAACTGTTTATTTACCAGAGGGTACCCTCTGGTAAACTAACATAGCTATTAAAATTGGCCCATTTATAGTTGATTTACCCATTGAAAGTGGTGATTTTCCATAGCTATGTTAGTTTACCAGAGGGTATCTTCCAATGAATTTGGATATAGCAAATCCAAGATTTGCAGATCAAATCGCTGAGTTTCCCCCATGGTTTCACCAAGCCTTGGGGTGCTTGTTGCGCTTCCTTCAGCTCGATACAACCAGATCGGATCAACTCGTCCAAGCATTTGTTCATGAGGCGTTCGATGTAGTTGGCCAGCATATCCTGCAAACAAATCCTGGTCATTTGGAGGATTTAACATGATTTGAACATGCAAAATTATAGGAATCCTATGGGTTTTTCATACATCATTATCTACCTAGACCTTCCCCAGTTCAATAATTTCTGTACTTTTGGGCTTTTGGCCGCAAATGACCGCAACAAGCTGCAAATGCCGCACATAGTTCAAATTGGACCAATCATTCAAAAACACACTTGAACAACATGAAATTGCAAGAATGAAGCTGACTTGACGTATCTTGGCATGTTAGATGGGAGTTTCTGCATGTTGACAAACAAAGTGGACCTGCTTAAAAAAGAAAGAGTAAGAACAACAAATCTACTGGTTGGTGAAGATTGAAGAATATGACAAAACAACTAGGACGCTCAAAGAAGGCTTTGGTGCCACGCTAAAAGCAAGCTTTGCTGGATGGGATACACCAGACCGCTATAGACGTTGAAACAAACTGGATTTTTCTGAGTTTGAAAAAAAACAGAAGGCCCATGTTTTTTTTGCAAGAAATGTCCCAGGAAATTCCAAAACTGCTCTGAATTCAACAAACAGGTCGACAGTTTTCCCGCAGAAAGTGCGCAAATTTCCCGCAAAAATACGCAAATCGGGATTTTCTTAACTGCTGTGGTTCATGCATGTGACAAATCGCAGAAAAAATCGCAGCTTGTCGGAATGGTTATTTCTGCATATGCATGCTTCAACCTCACGAGTTTCAAATATAGCTTAGTAATCTTAGTATTCATGCATGTTTCAGGCTTTGAATCTTTGGCTCCAATCAGCAACACAAACTCTGCAAATTAGGGAAGCACGGGCATTATCACCATGCAATTCCACTGGCTGAATCGTCAGGGATCCATTGCGGCAAGAGTCACTTTTTGTTGAAACTGTTTACATTTAAGATTAAACATGATTAAACATGATTAAACGATATTAAACGTTTCAATCGGCCCAAAAGTGCAGAAATCCCAATTGTACAGAATTTTCAGTACTTTGGAAGGTCCAGGGGTAGATTTTCGATGAGGATTTCATGGGATTTTCATGGGACGAGGATTTTCCAGGCGAAAATGTTCAGATGGGAAAATTGCTACCAGAGCCAGAGAACATCGGAAAGCCTACGTAACTAGTGGGAAGCAATCCGAAAAGAGAAATGGATTCCAAAGGTCGGCACCAAAGATTCAGTTGTGATCCTATCTGATCCTGGCTGTGAAAGTGGAAGCACATGGCTTGCGAAAAAAATGAAATTAGATCAAATCTACAAGACTACGGAGGCTGATCATCCATCAGTTGTTTTGATCTTCGCAGCAATCCAGGACAAAGGCCTCTCCTTCTGCTTCTCGAAATCAGGTGTCTCCAGAAGCGCTGCTTGCTGGTCATAGTAGGCAGGATTTGCAGTCAAGCGGCGGAAGAAGTAAGTCCTGCTCCGATCTGCTGTGGCTGGAACATGGAGTTGTTCTTCTTTTCAAATGGGACAATCACAGGAAAACCATGGGTTATTTGGGAAAACCCCTAAAAATGCAGGTGTTTTTTAATGGGAACTTTGTCTATAATCATGAATGGTGACTTTACCATTGCTAAGGGTACACTATAATCTTCCACACATGATATGGTTATCAATATGGACTTGTAATCGCACATCGTGTCCTTGCCCCCTTGCCTGTCTTTTTCTATCAGGACTTTGGGTTTTGTTCTTATCACCATCACTATCAGCAATCTAGAAATGCATAGAACTTATTTAGGTCATTTCTAGATTGTTGAATGCCTACCCTCCTAAATTGGTTGATCAGGTTCATGGTATCTACTAAATCTAAATCTAGATGGTTCATGCATAGACTGCCCCGACCTTGCACTTCTCTCGTCAAGCCATAAACATTAGCGACAATCAACTGGCGAGCTGCTTCTGAAGTTGAACTCCAGCCCCCCCAAACGCTCCTATTCGCACGCCAAATCATCTATAATAATTCTATAGATATTCAGATATGTTTCAATACTTCAAATACTTCAACTAATAAATTCTATATTTTTTGTCTAAATCTGTCCAATACTTCAACGAACTTCAACCCTAAAACTGCCATGCTTAGAGATGCGCTCCCAATGATCCGCCCCCGTCCAGGTGACGTAATCGATGGCTTCCTCGCGCGTCCTGTGTTGGATAAATCTCTGGGAGCTCGGAATATAACGCTGAAACATATTGGATATTCCATATATTCCATATGCTCCATGTATAGTATATTTAGCTACATAAATGGGTGACTAAATTGGGGTAAATTAATGGGTATTTTACATCCCTATGGATATGATATGATATTCCCCTATGGATCCATGGCCACTGTCTGAGAAGCTACATACTTAAGCCTCCAAATTATAGTAAATGATACCCCAGTCCCACTTCCTAAGAAGGTACGACTGGATCCATAGGGTTCATATGAGATATTAATTTATCATTGTTATACTACAATGTGAGGCCCCCAAGATAGCTAAGTTGGTTTATAACTCCAATAACTATGGTTTATGGTACTTATAACTATAGTTACAGGGGCGAATCTAAACCAACTTATAACTGGGGGGCCTCACATTGTATGAATATATTAATATCATGGCAATATAATTAAGTTAATACCCATCATGTTACTAACCGTCATTTCGTTAAACTATCATTGTTAAACTATACAATGTTAGAACTATTTTCATAGTATATATTGAATTAGTTTAGATTATCATTGTCAATAAACCAAATGAATAGTGACATTCAATTGCTATTCATATGGTTTATTGATGAAAATATCCACTCAATAATCGTACCAACAAATGATTCAACGAGGCACTTGGACGAACGAAGGGCAACGAGTCATGGTCTCAGATGAAACCCCTTTAATCAACCAACCGTACTTTATCAACTTCCACATCTTTTGGATTAAATACGATTAAGTTATCACTTATTAATTACCCCAAAAATAATTGATGACGAATACTTCGACCTGTCAAAAAATTGGATGACACTAATTGACACTAATCCACCAGGGTGAATCCACCCCACTTACGGCACCAGGGACAACTTCCGCGCGCTTCCGGTGCTATGGTGATCTCCTGATGGTTTTCGCCACGATCTCCGCGTTCAGGTGATCCGTGAGCTGCTCGTGCAAGGAGGATTCCACCGGGAAGGGCTCGTAGATGAAACCTACCAGGAGGACTGTGGTTTTTATTACAGACGTGGGTAAAACAAATAAGAGAAAACCACCCATGACTATGGTTGAAAAATAGTGGTTAATAGTTGTTAATAGTGGTTAATGATGGTTAATCATTGGTCCGAAATACCAGTTATACGTACTAAGAAAAGCCCATTTATAGAATGTATAATCCCATAGAAATAACCAGTTATTACATGTTATTACTAATCTGGTTGGTGGTTGAGCCCTACCCCTCTGAAGAATGATGGAGTGAAAGTCAGTTGGGATGATGATATTCCCAACTGAATGGGAACATAAAACATGTTCCAAAACCACCAACCGAATAATAGAAAACCACCCATGACTGGGAATGGTTTATACATGTTTATACCACCTACTAGTACTAGTATAAAATTGGTGATGACTGAGGGATGGTTTATGATTGTCTTATTCACATGAATCGCTGTTGGGTTTTTGGTAGATATACATAAATCATCATAAATCACTGTTGCGGAGTTCTGGAGATGCAATCGAGAAGCGCCGATAGAAGTTCTTCTTCGGCCTTGGACTGAACGAAACTCAGCAATACCCTCCACGCCCAAATTCTACAGGTTGACATACCAGGGACTGGGTCTACTGCGTTGAATGTCCGCCATGCGGATATCATGTCATATAGAATTATAAGTGTATATATATATAGATAGACAATAGACAGATAGAGAATTATATAGAAACCAAAGGATACAAACGCTACATAATGAGATAGAGTAGCAAAAAACAATATCATAATTACAAATTATATATATTATACATAGAGAGCTAGAGATAAGATCCATATCTGTCATGGGTCCCTGACTAGCTGATAGCATGAGCTGATAGCATGGTCTGTCGACATGCCGAGGTGGTTCCAGTGGGCAACTTGTGGTGGATCAAGGTGCATCGCCGTGAAACAAACAATTAGTTGTTCTTCTCACGTTTTTTTTTAATATAATACATTACAGTACATGTAACGGTGATTAGTAATAATTAGATGTAATTAGTATAGGTATGTACAGGTACATTCGAACTGTATTCGAACTGTTTATTAAGAAAATGATAACATACGAGTGTGGGTCCACCAAACTACATTGAACACTCCTCCTATGGCACTAGCCTCCAGCGGATCTTGATCAGACCATGAGCCTGGCCTATCAAGTTGCATCTGTAGAATTCAGAACAGAAATGGCGAACTGTTTGACCACCAGTTGTTCTTCTTTCATCTCTAATTATTCTGTGTAAACAATTGTAAACATATCTATTGAGCATCATAACAATCATCGAAGATTGGATTTGTAGTACAAGCTTGTGTCTTCAAACCAACATACCCTCTGGTAAACTAACATAGCTAATTATGGAAAATCACCATTTTTAATAAATTCCACTATAAATGGCCATTTACCATAGCTTTTTGTATGTTTACCAGAGGGTAACCATCAATTCCTGTGGGTTAAACAACTCGCATCACCAACCAGCGCTTTCCACCGAGAATCTCATGGACCATGACCACGGCTCGAGCTTCGGTATCAAACTGCGGACGTCCCGCCCGGCCCATCATCTGCAAGACATCGGTGATGGGGAAGTCAACCTGGACCATCCCGCCCCGGTTGGCAAACCCCCAAAAGTGAAAGCGACATAAAAACCACCTAGAAATGGTCATAAATGGTTGGTGGTGCAATAACCATCTTAAAAATAGTAGTCAATGGGAAGGATGACATCCTATATAATATGGAAAGTAAAAAATGTTTGAAACCACCAACCAGTCATAAATATGGGGTTATCATTCCATAAATGGGGCGACTTACTGACGACTGGTAAAGGGCCACAACTGGCCCTAATTATGCGCAAAACTATAAACCATGATATGAACATATAAACATGCCTATAAACCATGTATTGACCATGTATTGTCAATATTAATACAAAGTTAGAACAGTCCTAAACCTCCCAAAACAAGCACTGGATCTGCAGCGAGACGTATCGCTTCAGCTGGCCATCATAGTACTCCGTGCCCTTGATGATCACCTCGCTTCAGTCAGCAGGGTTGAACGCCAATATCTATGGCATGCCGTGAACATACAAAAAGTATAGCGAATCCATAGTTTCCCTGAGAAATAATGTAAACATAGTTGTACAAATGGTGTTATTTTTCATTATGTGTTCTTCCATGTCTATGCGAATCTACTGTAATCTTGTTGGAAGGCATGCTGCATGGGGACCTTCTTCACCCCTTGTGAAACGCATGGGATGCAGCCGAAGGACCAAGTGAGCTGGAAAGTTCACGCCCCAGGCCAAGGTGGAAGTTGAAATCAGCACCTCAGCATCTCGGAGACTGGTTCCCGGGGGTTCCCAAGTCATGTGAGGCCCCTGGCCACGATAGCATTCAGTTGGTGAACATAACTCCAATAGCTATGTTTTATGGTACGTAAATAACTATAGTTACTGGGGCGAATCTAAACCAACTTATAACTGGGGGGCCTCACATTGAAGTCATGGGGCTACCCCTTGATCGCTGGATGGTTTATTTCCATGGGGAAAATCCCAATCTAAAAATGGATGATTTGGGGGTAGCCCCGTGACTTAGGAAACCTCCGGCCCATTCAGCAAGATAGACTTTGGGCAATTGGATACAATCGCTGACCTCTTATCTCTCATCACCCATCATCACCCCAAGGAAATCCGTATAAATGTAGTGGATCTGTTCTAGTGTCGACTTTGGGTCCCTTAAAATAGAGACAAGGGCACAAACAAAAACAATTCGGATATGTCGATGCATGTCGATGCTCAACTGTGTCAACTGCCATCAGCTACAATGTGAGGCCCCCCAGTTATAAGTTGGTTTATAAGCCCCAGTAACTATAGTTATAAGTACCATAAACCATAGTTATTGGAGTTATGTTCACCAACTTAGCTATCGAATGGGGGCCTCACATTGTACCAATCTCTTCAAGTCACCATGATCTTGGCTTCCACAAAGAGTTCTTCCACCACCTGGCGCACGAAAAAAGGGTGACCTTTATGGGACTGGTGGAGGATACTGCACGCCCACCTTGTTTTTTGCCACTCCAAGTGCTGGAGAGAAGGGAGGTACCAGGTGGAAGTTAAGTTGTACTGGTTTTGAACATGTTATAACTCATATAGCTAGGGCTTATAGTACATATATGTACATGTATCTATAGTTGGTGGTGGTTATGAACCATCATCTTTGTGAAAAGTAAAGCCAGATTCGGCAAATGAGAAGCGTTAAAAAACATCTGTCGTCTCTGGTTGGCTTTTAAGATTTCCCATCGTGGATTGTGATCATTCCCAATCTACTGGCCAGTCTAGTGGGTAGTAAAGCTCCATATGATCATCAATCACCCTTGCAGCCGACCAGCTTTGCCTCCCCTGGCCGACGATTTTCGGCCGGAACCAGCCGACGCCTTGCGGTCCCTCTCAGGTAGACCGGCATGGTGAATGCCGATGCCAAACTCCAAGGTATGTTTCAAGCTCTGGTCAGTGACCTTAGCGCCAGTTGGAGGCTAGCTACAACATGCTACAACCATAGCTTACACGGAACCAAATTGTGTAAGAGACAAAAACATCCAGGTGTCCCCCCAAAAACCATTTCGAAGACCAAGGAAGTCTCCTGAAAAGCACTAGACTCATGACTCAACAGCAAGGCCATCTGCCTACTCCGCACCAAGGGCCGGACTCGCCGTGTGGCGTACCTCCCAAGTGGTTTCATCATGTTTCATCAGCTTCAGTAGAGATCATTCCTTTTGCACGGTTGCCCATGGAGTCAGTCTATCTCTACTTCAAGAAAACATGAATATACCGATATACCCTCTGGTTATTTCAATATAGCCATGGAAAATGGCCCATTAATAGATGGTTTACCTATTACAAATGGTGATTTTCCATGGCTATGTTAAATAACCAGATGGTACTATATAATTGAATGCATCATGGCTCCAGAAAGTCAAGGGGATGCCTCCCCCCTTGGTAGCCACTACTGCGAACTGTGCAGGGCAGCAACGGTCTTTTTTCTCCTGGGATTGGCACCTGAAGGGATGAAGTGTCCATGCGAAAAAAATGATGGAATACAATTTTCCGCCAGTTTTTGACTCAACTTGCACCGACAAGACTCTCTGGAACGCGTCCAAGTTCTTCTGAAAAGAGCGAGGCACGTCTGTTCGAATCTGTTGAGACGTGAATTACCGACACCTGCAGGGAGTCTAACAGCACATTGGTGTGGTCGGGTGTGGTCTATTGGTTTCATCATGCCATCCACGACGCATCTCCACCAGCTTCGACGCTCGGCTGCATGTTCAATTCAACAGCTCCTGCCCCAGGCAGCTGTTAAACTCCAAAGGTGCAACTACCAGAAACTCATGCGATTCAGAATGCGGGCACAAAAGCCAAACCACACCGATTTAATTTTTCCACAAAATCCCAAAAGCCAATTGGTATTCACGAACATGATCTTTGAAACCATGTTTTGCATATTTTTGCATGTTCCAGCTCTGAGTCTTAGGCACACTGTCCGTCCACTCCAAGGTGGTCCCCGATGTCCTTCGCTTCTTCGATGAGCACCGGCAACGTCTCCGCGCCACTGCTGCCACTGGTGTCACGTAGCTCCAGAATTTATAAACCGGCCCAACTTTCAGGAGTGCGGAGGTCATAGATGGTCTTGAAGGTCTCCTTTTCAAAGCAGAATGTGTTCCCCCAAAAAAAAACAAAACCCTGGAAATCCCTGGAAGGCCTGGATTCTGGTTGGTTTCAGGCCTGACATTCTGTCAAAACTTCGACAAATCAAAGGCGTCAAAATTTTGCAGGCAAACCCTTGATATCCAAATTTTTCTTTGTGAAAAGTCAGCTCTCCAAATCGCGGAACTGCAACTATACCTGATGCAATTAATGTCATTGATAATAGACTCCAATTGCTTGTGTTTGTTCTTTCCAACCACAGGTCTGCTTATCCTTCAACTCCAAAAAATCCCAAAAATCCATCCTTATCCCCATTTGTCCCATTTTCTCCCACCAGACTTCATACAGCAACCCAGCCAGTGGGCCCCGCCCATGGTGGCCCCGGAACCTTGTCATGATATGCCCCGAGACCTTTGGCGATCGGCATTCCCTCACCAATCAACTCCTCACCGCCAGGACGAGTCACACAAGTTCTGAGGCACTTGGCTCAACATTTTCTACAGTTACGGCCCGAAATGCCAGTTCTAAGTACATATATATATATATATATTATAACACCATTTATAGAATGTGTAATCCCATAGAAATATATAGAAAGAACCAGAAATGGCCAAAATCTTCCAACTTCCTGGATTCTGAAACAAGAGTGCCAAGTCGACAAATCGACATTGTGACATGGTCCTTGAAGCCAACTCGCCCAAGCAGGACACCTTTTCCTGTGATGTAAGCCATGTCCTTTCGTGCCACCTTTCCCAGCCGAGCCCAAAGCTAGGGCATTGGGGGCTTGGCAGTTGATTGGCGTAACATTGGGAAAAACATGGAAAAACAAAACATAATAAGATATCAAGCAAATTATATTCAGATTGTTTTGGGTCTAAGCCTCAAAGCTTTTATATTCTTTGTTCCACTGAATTCGAGGACAAATCATCACTATACTTATAAAAATCACAGTGAAAGGCTTCCAGAGACACATGCACTGGTCACTTTACGTGAGTTTTATGTTCAAGACATCTCGCATCTGCAAGGCTTTTCCTGCCAATCCCTGCCAAGACCGTCTATGTTCAATGCCAAATACACCATTTTCCCCGTAAACAAATCTCTGTAACAACTGATGGACCAGTCATGTTGTTGCCCTACAAACTCGGCGCAAAAAGAGCTGTGTTGATGTTGCCATGTACCAACCACCATGGTCACCATGGTCACCACATCTGGACGGAACCGTCATATAAAGGTGGAAATGTTGCAATTAAAACATCCCAAAACAGTTAAAAATGCCAATGACATAAACCAAAATTGGAGGATGAAGTGGATGAAGACAGATTGGCAGTGGGATCTTATCTCAGTCCAAACACTCAGTGACTGCGCCAATTTTCACGCCTTCAAGGTGATGTAGAGCTCTTGTACCGTAAACAAGGGATCCAGGACCAAAGGACACGGATCACACAGCAGTTCAGAACTCTCCTCCCACCTGGCGGGGCCATGGGTAGTGATTAACTGCCAGTTCTATATGTTAGGTGGATTAAGGATTAGAAACGCAATGAATGAACTTACTGGTTTGATAAATCTACCATAAACCATATAGTTGTTAGAATTCTGACCAAACTTAGCGATTTCAGGGGCACCACCTTGTGGATGGAGGGAATTGCGAATCCATGACTCTGCAAAGGAAGGACGTAAGCCGCGTAAGCCATGGTATCCTCATTACTTGAATGCATAGCACCGGTTAAAGCATGGTAGTGTTGTACTGTTTCACCATGGTGGTTAAATTCATTGCACTGACTCATATGATTTCTCTTGACAGGTGTAGTCAGAAGTGCCACCAGTGAAACCCCGACTTTGATGCATTTCACCCCACTGAAGGTTGAACTGTTGAAACACCATCCCAGAGCTAACCTTAGATACCCTCTGGTAAACTAACATAACTATGGAAAATCACCATTTTTAATGGGACAACTCACTACAAATGGCCATATTCAATAGCTATGTTAAATTACCAGAGGGTACCATGTTCCCCATAGCACCAAGTGGTTCAACCCATGTGAATTTGAAAAAAAATCACCAGCTGACCCACAAAGGTGAGCCCCCTTTTCATGCTGTATGTTCTGTATTTCCCAATATTATATATATATATAATATAATATATATATATATATATATATTCATGAAATACACCCATTTTATCCCGATGATATATCCCCCATAAAACATTGGTTGGTTGATGCAACCACCAGTTGTGCTTGGTTTATACCATTCTATAACACATTGAGCTTCCATATGATCAATAATAAATACTATTGCTCAAATATACATAATCGTATGAATATATGCCACATACTACTATGATAATCATATTATGTATATGTCGTATTATTTCATACGATATGTATATACTACTTTGAACGGTACTATCATGAACTATTTGTTACAATCATATCATGTATAGTTGACATTCTTATGATTCTACTACAATATATATAATATACAGATACATACATATGTTACATACATATCTATCTATCTATATATATATATATACATTAAGAACTGTATATGATATGATATGATGATGTCTATTTATGAAGACCTGCCAATTTGTCATCCTCTCGCCCCAGCCTTTGCGTCAACAGCCGCACCCGTCGCAGCTCCTGGAGGCTGTGCCGTGTCACGGCGCCGCGCAGCGTGCGGTGGTGCGGGTGGTGCTGCAGCAGGAAGTCCTGGCTGCGGTTGGGAGAATTCACCAGGAAATGCTAGTTGAATGGCAGGTGAAGCATGACAAAAATGGTGGTTTCATGAGATATTCATGGGATTTAATGAGATTTGATGAGATGAATGAGATTTTATGAGATTGAAGAAGTGATTTCTGGAAATAATGCGACTTAATAGGATGGAACCATTACCTGGGAGTGCAGGACTGGGATTGTAAAACTCGGTAAACAAATGTTTTATTAGGCCCACAAGTTGGGATATAAGCCTCATAACTATGCTGAAGCCACTGAAGAACTGCACCGTGAAGTAGGGACATGGTGGGTCAATGGGGCCCTGGATTTGCCGAGTTGGTTTATAACTAACACACTACGGATTGTGGTAGATACCCTCTGGTAAACTAACATAGCTATGGAAAATCACCATGTTTAATGGGAAAATCAACTATAAATGACCATTTTCAATAGCTATGTTAAATTACCAGAGGGTATATCAAACTAGTTCAATGGGGATGACATAAATCAATGAAGATATTTGGGGGATGCCATCTGGTACATGGAGGGGAACGGGCTTTTAGGGCAAGTTAGAATTGACATATGCACAACGGTTACAGTAAGAAAGCCTGAAATTGAATGGACTTATAGTAAAATGTCTTTCAATGGACAGAACATGGAACTTTGCATCACATAGACAACCCATATTCGATGTGATAAAAACAAGTTCAGTTGAATTGGTGCGTAATGATGGTTTCAACTATGTTTTGTATGGAATATCGGAATATCCCAATGGAACATCCCATCTGCTTATGATGTGAACTATCATCAATGTCTAAGAAGTAGACTCTCGCATCCCTCATCTTTGTGTCTGAAACATCACCACCAACAAAAACTGCTTGGTGGTTGACCTACCCCTCTGAACAATATGACTTCGTCAGTTGGGATGATTAAATTTCCAATATATGGAAAGTCAAAAAAATACATAGAAATCATGTGCCAAACCACCAATCAGAAAATAGTTCCAAGTGATGTGATAGCAGGTTACATAGGATGGGTTGTGGCCATCTCAAACGGTACTGGCTGACCTGACCATCCCTCAAACACAGGGTATGTCATCTTAACTTTCGGCCATGGCACATATCAAGGAATAGACGTCTGGGTCCATATTCAAGCCTAAACCCTTGGAATTTTGAACTGATTTATATATAAGTCTATCGTTTGTTCTTTAACCATATCAAGTTCATGTTAAAGATGTTAAGTACTACGGGACACCCAATTACCATTGGCACCTACCACTTGGCGATTGGAAAACTACAGATAAAAATGGTGATTTTGGGGATGATACCCTCTGGTAAACTAACATGACTATTGAAAATCACCACTTTTAATAGGTAAATCAACTGTAACTGGGCCAAATTTTCCATAGCTATGTAGCAAATTACCAGAGGGTACATTATGGGGTTACCACATTCTTCCCTAAAGATTTCTATTTCCAAGGTCACTAGATCCAGGCGAGCGGCATCCGTTCCAACCACCGGGAAGTTCAACTGTGGGGGCTGCGCGTTGAGCGCATCGTCAAGGTCCTCCAGCCTCTCGGACAGTTGTCCAGCCATGGAGTGAACAACGGCTCCGACAAAGCAGGGCTCCCCAAGAAGTAATGGCTATTCATTCATAGACTAAACATGGGGATTTAACATGATTTAACCAGCAAACAAGTGGATTTATAGATGGTTTAAGATAGGTAGTTGGATTGGTGTGGTTTCCGCTGTTTACCGAGCTGGTCATGAAATCGAAGGGGACGTTCCGACAGAAAAAACGCAACTCTTGGCGAATTTTGGTTCCAACAGAGGTGATCCATGTCCTAAGCTCAAAGCTTTTGTAGCCCCTAAAGAAGCAAACATTATTGTAACTAACTATTGTTTGTTATTCTACAATTACATAATTACTAACATTATTGTGGGCTTTCCTAGTTAGTTATTTTATTGTGTACAGTACTTAGTTCAATGAAGAATAGATAATATAGTTCGAGGTGGTTTTCAGTAACAATATGAAAAATGGTATTTCATGGATGTAAGATTGCGAAATGATGTAAAAAAAACTGTTAAGACCCCGCTCTCGGCAGGCCCCCAAATCTCAGTTGCCTGGCAAGTTCCGGCACGCTCGGGAAATCTGAGTAGGGCTGCATCACCATGAACGCTGGTTCCTGCGTGGAGGTTTCCATCAAAATGAAAGTACCTCTTGATCGTTGGATGGTTTATTTCCATGGGAAAATCCCAATCTAAAATGGATGAAATGGATGGTTTATAATGGAAAACCCTAGTAAATTTGATGATTTATAATGGAAAATCCTATGAATTCATGGATGATTTAGGACTACCCCTATTTTGAAAACCTCCATCTCAGCATTGAAAAAAACAGCAGTGATGATCCCAGCACTAACGGTTAGTAATCTGCAAAAAACAGTTGCCAATGGTTAAGCGGAGACATCAGAAGATGGACTCAACATTGTCAATAGTTAATGACAATGTTAGTGGCTAATAGTCATGTCATGTCACTAATAAATCAATACTTCATGTGACTGTTCATAGTTCACGTCACTGATGCTTACCTGGTTCATATGTAATTTTCAGATACCAACATATGTAATGTATGTATTACCCTTTAAGATAAAACGTTTACATAACTATATGGAGAATCACCATTTTCAAGTTTCTGGAAAGGATATTGATATTCTGGTTGGTGGTTGACCTACCCCTCTGAAAAATATGACTTCGTCAGTTGGGAAAATAAAATTCCCCATATATGGGAAGTCATAAAATTCCATGGTTCCAAACCACCAACCAGGTATTTACCTTTGCAATCAAGGGCTGGTAAGGGGAAATCTCCCCATGCCATTCATATCTACTGATGGTTGTCCAGTTAGAAAAAATGGATGATCCTTAGCATCCAGAACCTTCATCTTTGGCTGGTTCATCTATTGTCATCTATTTCCAAGGCAAGCAAGAAAACAACAAAAAAAAAAAAAAACATTCACTTCTCGAAACCAGGCTTCCATTATGTTATTTATATAACCAAGAAATGGTGTTTTCCCATTTAGTATGGCTCAACAGCCTGTTGACCACCATTTTGGGATGGTTAGTGGTGTTTTTTTGCAAAAAACAGAACCAGCTATGTTGGCCGATTGGTGCCCCATTCTCACAATAATAACACAACTGAGTAATATACAATAGTAACCATATTTTCCTAATAAGAACAGCAATTTTTAGATAATCACAAACAGTAAAAATTACTTTACTTCGTGTGATCCCCACCATGACATTTATACATTTTCTTACTGGCAAATCTTCTGGCATTCTATCTGACATATCTTCTGACATTCTATTTGGCATTCTATCTGGCATATCTTCTGGCATATGATATGGCATATCTTCTGGCATTCTATCTGGCAAATCTTCTGGCATTCTATCTGGCATATCTCCTGGCACTCTATCTGACATATCTTCTGGCATTCAATCTGGCATTCTATCTGGCATATCTTCTGGCATATATTCTGACATATCTTCTGGCATTCTATCTGACATATCTTCTGGCATATATTCTGACATATCTTCTGGCATATTTTCTGGCATATCTTCTGGCATATCTATCTGGCATATCTTCTGGCATATTTTCTGGCATTCTATCTGGCAAATCTTCTGGCATTCTATCTGGCATATCTTCTGGCATATATTCTGACATATCTTCTGGCATTCTATCTGGCATTCTATTTGGCATTCTACCTGGCATATCTTCTGACATTCTGTCTGACATTCTTTCTAACTTTCTTCTGCGCATTCTTTGTCCCATATCTTCCTACATGAGGTCCGGCAGGGAACACTGGGCGTGGATGGTCGTGGTTGAGGTCCGGCAGGGAACACTGGGCGGGGATACTCGCGGGTGAGGTCCGGCAGGGAACACTGGGCGTGGATGGTCGTGGTTGAGGTCCGGCAGGGAACACTGGGCGGGGATGGTCGTGGTTGAGGTCCGGCAGGGAACATTGGGCGTGGATGGTCGTGGTTGAGGTCCGGCAGGGAACACTGGGCGTGGATGGTCGTGGTTGAGGTCCGGCAGAGAACACTGTGGATGGCGGGTCGCAGTTGAGCAAGGACGACGAGGACGACGAGGACGACGAGGACGACGAGGAGGACGAGGAGGAGGAGGAGGAGAGGAGGACGAGGCAGGAGGAGGCGGAGGAGGAGGAGGAGAAGGAGGAGGAGGAGGAGAAGGAGGAGAAGGAGGAGAAGGAGGAGGCAACTGACATAAAATCTAACAACCCTCACCTGGCAGGTGGGGAATCATAACAGTAATGAACTCGTAACGATCATAATACAGAGTCGACTCAGCCACCTTTTCTTGCCGCTCCATTTCGCCATCCCCGAGGTGACGCACCTCGCCATGATCAGTGCAGGTGAGCTTGCTGACGCCGTGCCAACCTCTTCGAACCTGAAAATGGTCAGTGGTCATGGCGAAAACCCAAAAAGTGCGGCCTTAAAGGAACGGTGAATACATATAGTTCCCATGAAATTTCATTAGTTGAACTAAATTCTATAATTTTACGGGAACATAGTTCAACTAAATCATAGTTTATCAATAAATGGGGATTTCACTAGTGCGATGATCCCTGTTGAAAAGAAATCACCATTTATTGGCTTTTAAATAAAATTTGTAAAGGCTAACCCCACGAATACTGGACCAGTTGGCATAGAGCCCAATGTTTGAATCCCCATGAATAATTAAGGGTGATGCCCAGGTCGATAATTTCTCTCTTCAACTGAGAACAAATCAAACAGTTGTGGATTTTTAGAGAGGTTTGGTTAGAAAAATACCACCTGTCAATCAATAGCCTCTGAGGGGTTTCGAATCCAAGTTCGAGAAATCTGCCCATTGGGGCACACCATCTTCTCGAAACCCTCTGGTAATGAAACATAGCTATGGAAAATCACCATCTAATAGGCAAATCAATTATAAATGGACAATTTTCTATAGCTATGTTAGAGTCTTATGTCCGTTTGGTGAAACTAAAATGCGACCACTATGATTAGCTATGTTAGTTTACCAGAGGCTAGAAGTTTCTTAAGCTGGCTGAACATCCCCATCCGCATCTCAGCTTCACGCCAGGGCGGTATCAAAGAAGGGTAGGGAGATGAAGTCCGCCACCACCACAGCCTACCGGGGGAATTAGCTCGCCCCAAAGATAGGCCGCCCAACTATGGATTCATATTACCGCCTATAACCCATATAACCTACGAACATGTCTATCAAACTGAACATACCAATGATCTACCATATATTCATGTATATGTTATATTAGATGACTCATGGTATATAATAGATAATATTTCATACCAATGATCATTGTACCAATGACCTATTTTACTGAAAATATATTATATTCATGACTCATGACCATCATGGGGAAGCTCGAAGTCCAATCCCTTGAAATTCTGTCGGTACCCCTGTTCATGATCACCCACCCAGAGCTCAGCTCTACCAAGGAACTGTCAAACTGCTGAGGCTCAAAGGTACCACCATCTCATTCAACGACAGAACCTGCAGAGAATCCAGGCTTGATTGATTGACTTGGCAAGGTGGTGTCGGTGGTGTCTCCCACTGATTTTTTGTTGCTTTATGAGACCCAGCAAGTTCAATATCTACAATATCAAAATACACTAAATCCAACAGTTGGAGGTGTGTTTACCAACTTATCTATCATAAATCAACACAAATCAACTATATTATTATTATGTAATACATAAATCCACATGTTTCTTGGTCAAATTGCCATGTTCCCCGGCACCATCCGTGGTTGGTTTGCTGGTTACCTCAAAGACGGTGATGGCAATGCCATAGGCTCGCACCACTCCGCAGCCGAAGGCCGATGCTCCCAGAATCGCCAGGCGAGCTTCGAAGGCGTCCAATTCCTGCCGGGAAGGTTTCAACATAGGTCACCAGGTCCACAGTTTTGGCCAGAAATCCCAGTTACCATCTGGTTATGACTAACATAGCCATGGAAGCCATGGCCCATTTGTAGATGGTTTACCTATTAAAAATGGTGATTTTCCATGGCTATGTTAAATAACCAGAGGGTATAAGTCAATAAGTCCCCATCAAATGGAATGAAAACCCCATCTAAACAATTTTTTGAAATAACCAAGTATAAGTGGTTTCTAAGGCCTAGGGGCCTTAAGTGCACACAGTCAAGGTTCCACTGTGCAACTGTCAAAAGCATGAAACCAAAAATGTCAGAGCTCTGGGAATATATGAATCTTTTATGGACTCTGCAGCAATGTTTCATATGGGTGTGTCCTACTTAATGGGGTACCTCATTGCATCCATTGGTAAGTCATGTTTTTTTTCCTATTAAAATAACAATTTCCCACACACATCCATATTGAATCTGGGTAAATTATAGTATTTCACTAACCTGAATTAAGACCATTTGGGGATGATTCCTCTTATTAACCATGATTCCAGTGAGGTCGCAGTGAGGTCGTGATGAAATTTATCTAGTTAAATGTATAGACCGTCCCCAGCTGGGTCGTCAAATCCAAGGCTCGCTTGGTGAATCTGTCCCCAAGAATGGAACAAAGCACCTGCGCGAATCTGTTCGACAATCACGGAATATAACCATAAGCGACGACTGTCACTAGCCCGCACGAAAAACAAGTCTGTTGCTAGATCACTTTGCAATGACTCTACTCATTCTATAGCATAGAAGAATATATGTATCGCCGCTGTGAAGTAGGGGTCACTTTTTTCCAAAGGGCATCATACACCAGCGACACCATGCCTCTCTGGCACCAAAGATGTGAAGCAACGCATCAAGAGGGCTCCCAAAACCAAAGCTGGTGCCACCACCCCCGTTGGTGTCGGCATGGACAGGGCCTCGTGCCATGCTTATATTGCTGGACAAAGCGATAATTTCAACATATCAAGATAGGATGTATGGCATTCTCCGCAATCAGAGCTGATAGTATTGTTTGTGGCTGCTGCATGTTTGACACATCAGAACTATTCAGTAATTCAGATTCAGATGTTTATAGTTTCTGTTGTGTCTCTTTTTGTGCAGTAACACGCAGTAACATCCAACAAAAATGAACCGACAGACACACACACACACTCCAAAGCCACCCTGAAACCACGCCAAGAGGCGAACAAGGTCGTGATGGCTTTCACCTGAAGTTCTGGAATTTGGCCGAAGCCAACATGAGGAGTTAACAATGGTTAACCACCAGGGTTTTCTTTCACCACCATGGAGCCAACCATTAAGCCATAGTTAACCATTTACATCCATTTACCATGGAGTTAATCATTTAACCATAGTTTTCATGATGCTTCCATCGGACACGGTTTTTGAAGAAATATCTGGACATTGGGTATATCTCCCAATATATCTTCCAGGTTTTTCGCATTGTGCCATATGTTTCATAATTCTTCATTCATTATCCCATATTATCCACATATTATCCTATATTATTAGTAGTACCGGGTATCTGATCTCTTCTTTCTGTTGGGAGGCTTAAGACGACCATTTGGCACTTGTTTCCTGCACTGCCATTGCTGGTCTGAAAGGTTTTATATATAATCACCTTTTTGGATCATTGTACTGGGATACAGTAATATAATATATATATATATATACAATACACATATATCTATATATATATATATAGAAATATATATATATATATAGAAATATATATATATAGAAATATATATATATATATATTATGTATATAATTGTATATATATACACATACATTTAGTACCATGTAAATCCATGAACTCCCAAAAAGCAGGAGAAATCAAAGTCTCTGGCTGCCTGGCTACGTCTTCGATATCCATTGCCGCCATGACCAAGTTGCATAGGATCAATGGGGGTCAACCGACAATGGGATTCTCCAGTCACCCTCAGGTAATTTAACGTATCGAAAATCACCATCTTCAATAGGTAAATCAACTATAGATCGTCATATATTTTCCATATAGCTATGTAACTTAAATTTACCAGAGGGCAATACGATGTAATAAGATATGTAATAAGTCTACGATCTTATGGGGGGATGAGCATCCCCTCTTATCCCATCTGGAAAGCGACCATTGTTTTACCTTCACCATCCCAGAAACTTGGACACACCGAACATGTCATATTGTTGGTTCATGGATCCCATATATATTATCTCATTGGTGAAACATGGCAATTTCATGGTATTTTGATGGAATAATTGAATAATATCTCATATGATTCCATGAATGTATACCATGAAATCGCCATGTTTCACCGAGGTATTCGTTAACAAAAATTGCCATTCACCAGCCGACTCACAACTCCTCCGGGCGACCAGCAGCGCTAGCAGCAGCATGTGGACCTCGCTACTGTTGACCTCGTTACCTGCGGCACGCTGCCAGAATCGTCCTACGAATCCACGGCTTGAACCAGTTAACAATGTGGGCTTATATGGACATGGGGTACCCCTAAATCATTCTAGATTCTAAATCCCATTGATTCATCATGTTCCGAGAATTAAATCGTCATTTCTCGCGGCCATGTTGGGGAGCATACACCAGTTTCAGACACACCCGTGTGGGTTTGAGCAGTCAAACATGTGGGTTTCATATTATGCGTTTCTATGGTTTCACCCTCCTGATTTTTTTTTCCCCACCTGCCAGGTGAGGGTTGTTAGATTTTATGTCAGTTGCCTCCTCCTGCCTCGTCCTCCTCCTCCTCCTCTCCTCCTCGTCCTCCTCGTCGTCCTCCTCGTCGTCCTCCTCGTCGTCCTCCTCGTCCAACTGCGACCCGCGATCCACAGTGTTCTCTGTCGGACCTCAACCACGACCATCCACGCCCAGTGTGCCCTGCCGGACCTCAACCACGACCATCCACGACCAGTGTTCCCTGCCGGACCTCAACCGCGAGGATCCATGCCAAGTGTTCCCTGCCGGACCTGAACCACGACCATCCACGCCCAGTGTTCCCTGCCGGACCTCAACCGCGAGGATCCACGCCAAGTGTTCCCTGCCGGACCTCATGTAGGAAGATATGGGACAAAGAATGTGCAGAAGAAAGTTAGAAAGAATGTCAGAAAGAATGTCAGAAGATATGCCAGAAGATATGCCAGAGAGAATGCCAAATAGAATGCCAGATAGAATGCCAGATAGAATGCCAGAAGATATGTCAGAATATATGCCAGAAGATATGCCAGATAGAATGCCAGAAGAGATGTCAGATAGAATGCCAGAAGATATGCCAGATAGAATGCCAGAAGATATGCCAGATAGAATGCCAGAAGATATGCCAGAAGATATGCCAGAACATATGCCAGAAGATATGCCAGAACATATGCCAGAAGATATGCCAGATAGAATGCCAGATAGAATGCCAGATAGAACGCCAGAAGATATGTCAGAATATATGCCAGAAGATATGCCAGATAGAATGCCAGATAGAATGCCAGAAGATTTGCCAGATAGAATGCCACAAGAAAATGCCAGAAGATATGCCAGATAGAATGCCAGAAGATATGTCAGATAGAATGCCAGAAGATTTGCCAGTAAGAAAATCTATAAATGTCATGGTGGGGATCACACGAAGTAAAGTATTTTTGTTTTTGGCAGCATATGCCAAACAAAACATCCCAAACTAATAGATGCAGCATGATGCCAGCATCCAACATCCAATTCCAGGGACCTTCGAAATATGGGGGGTCCAAACATGTCCAAACAGGTCCTGGTACCCCAAAATCAGGTGGCTGTTATGATCTATGGATCAAGAAATCAAGAAATCTTGAGAAATCTTCAAGAGGTATCAAGAGCTAGCCTTGAACTCGCCTCACTCACGGAGAACCTGAACTAATTGGGACCCAGGAAATCCACCTGGGTGGCCCAGCCTTGGAAAAACTCCTTGCTGAAGAGAGTATTCAACAAGACAGGCTGCGATCCTCAGCTTCCGACATGTTGGAAGACAGCTCACCTAGGAACATCCGCCAGATGCGTTTCCTGCCATGTGGTGCCCAGTTGATGCTTGTCGGTTTATACGAAGAAAAACAAACTGCCCAACTAGAGATGTATAACCCCATACCCTCTGGCAAACTACCATTTTGTTCGATGATTTTCCTGTTAAACATATTGTTGTGCTTCTATAGTCAGGTTAGTTTACCAGATGGTATTTTTTATGATAAACAAACCTACAGTTATGGCCGTTTACCAGTCATAAGTCAGGAAGTCATCCCGTTTATGGAATGATAACCCCAGAAAAATAAGCATTTATAACCAAGTATAACTTGAAACCGGCCCTAAGTGCAACTAACTACAGTGGCATTTTGCTCAAATGAGTAGTGTGAAATAAACCCATCTGTCATTCCATTGACTCCTCGGTGGCTAAGAACGGGATTCCCTGGTGGATTATCATAATCTCCAATCTATTGGGTACAATGTGAGGCCCCCCAGTTATAGGTTGGTTAACAAAAGCCCCTGTAACTATAGTTATAAGTACCATAAACCATAGTTATTGGAGTTATAAACCAACTTAGCTATCTTGGGGGCCTCACATTGTAGTATAACCCCCGAACTAATCATCAACCAACAGGGGTTTAGCAGCCACTGCTCAGATGTCAGCCATGTCAGCCAAGAGTCTTCCTTTTAGGAGCGGGACGTGCCACAAGAGCAGCACGTTGAGCACAGCCACCTTACTATGGGGGAATTGGAGCAACGAACATGGTATAATGTAGGTAAAACAATGCCATAAACCAGCCATGATGGAATGGGATAGGGTAAAATGGGAATGGTTTATATACCACCTATATAAAAATGGCGATGATTGGGGGATGGTGCAAATGGCATAGTTTTAACCACATTGCTTGGGATATACTTGGGATATACTTGAGATATAGCATGATATAGTGGGATATCCGAACCAGATCTGATTTAGTTGTGGTGACTTAACCATCATATGGACAACTCATCAGCAACATGTTGTTATTACTGGATGGACAACAACAAACATACCTGGTTGGTGGTTTCAACCCCTCTGAAAAATATGAAAGTCAATGGGAAGGATTATCCCTTATATTATGGAAAATAAAAACATGTTTGAAACCACCAACCAGATACAGAAACAACGTCAAAAAACATCAAACAAATCCAAGAACATCCAATGGAAATCCAACATATCTGTCCAGATTTCCAACAGATCTGTGCTATCCGGTGCTATTTCCAACCATCCCCAGGTTCTCTGAACGCCGGGCCACTGCGGATACGAACAGCAAATCCCGCCACTGCCATCGCGGATCTTCGCTTTTGGAGATGGAAGAGTGCCATTGCTCCATCGATCCGAAATGTGCATCTTTTGGGGCGGAAACAGGACTTTGAGAAGGCCAAATTAGAGACCCCTGCTAGCATTGCTAGCATTGCTTCTGCTGAGGCTCTTCCAAAAGTTACTGCAGCAGCGGATCACTTGATCGTGAGCCAAGTTGAACAATCCACCCAGAACCCCGAAGACCACACCAATCAGCATGTATCCTGAAACTCAGGGACTTCAGCACACAAACGAAATGGACTTCACATTGAAACGTTGCTGGTTGGTCCCTCTGCCTAAATATGTTGGTCCCTGAAGCGTCTATGATAGTAATGGATATTGCCATGGCTCGATATTGGCATCTTACAGCATCTTAATGTCTTAATTCATAAATATACCCCATGTTTTCTTGTTGTCTATGTGGCTATTGCCCCATTCTTGTCGTTGTCAACTCACCTACATGAAACCTTAACAAGTTCATTATAATTGGCCCTAGCTTCCATCTATTTCCTCTATATCTATAGCAACCATCATATGGCTATAGATAGAAATGCCATCCCGACCATACCTTCTAGCCTTCTACAAGGTGGTGCACCCCAGTTGCTTGAGAATTCCCATTTATATAGATCCCTTAGGTATAGATATGTCATGATATGTCTAAAAAACATCAAACTTCATTCGATAAATAGATCTAATATGTCATTGAGTCATAGATCTATAGATATCTATAGTATGATATGTCTACCATAGACATCCAGAATTTTCATAAACCCAACAGTCATTGGAGCCCTCCACCAGCTCAGCGTGTCCTGCACAGCAGAGCAACGGATGATGCCGCGGAACACCTGGCATAGGCAACTATGACCACGGCAGTGGCCTTTTTTTGGATGCGAGTTATAGCTTGTATTAAGAAAACATAGACATACCATCTGGTAATTCAACATAGCTATGGAAAATCCATTATAAATGGAGGTTTTACTGGGAACATCAACTGTAAATGGGCAATTTTCCATAGCTATGTTAAATTACCAGAGGGTAGGATGGTAGTAAAATCATGTGACGTCATGTGATTTCCATTTTCTAGTTAAAGACTTGATACTTGACCGGTATCCATTGATATAGAGGTTTCCGAAGATAGGGATGTTCATGGATTTTCCATTCTAAACGATTCATTTTGGGGTACCCCCCCATTTTTCACGGACATCTCCAAACCTCCAGGCATCTCTGTGGGCCTTCCAACGGTAGTACGTCCGAAGTCAACAAATGTGGTAGTGTTGGGCAACTGCTGTTGATCCTGGCGTGGGGGTCCAGCCAAGAACATGGCTGGATCAACATGTCTGCAGTTCTGGCCCGCAATACCAATTAAGAGTTAGTTACAAGCCCATATTTATGGAATGATAAGCCCATCTAGATAACCAAAAAAAAAACATGTAAAACTGGTATTTCGGGCCTTAACTGTACATGCATCTTGCCGGGTTCACATTTGCTTGCCTCGAATCAAATGTCTCCAAAATTCCCAGGGTCCAATTGCGCAGCGAAACAATGCCCCAGCAAATCACCGGCCATGCGCGACATGCGACGCACTTCTTGCAGCTTAAGTGGCACAATGGTGGTCACTGCTCCACAAACAGCGGCTAAAAAGCAGCCCCAGTAGACTTGGAAGGTGTAGATCTGCGGCAACATCAGTTCCTGGAGATGCAACTTGTGACATGTTTTCCCATTTTCACCCCTATTTGATCCCCCCAAAACACCCAAAACATCGGAGGAAAATCTTGGAAAATCTCCCCATCGAAATCTCCCCATCGAACATCGGGAGCTCGCGAAACCCAGCGCGTCTCGAGCATCCAAGGACAGCAGCACTCCGCCCAGCAGGGAACTGAAGGTGGCCGCCACCCCGGCCGCGCAGGCCGCGTGGAGGATCTGCACCACCGTTTCGCTGCGCCTTATAAAGGGGCCAGGCCAAGGGGCAAGTTTTCTAGGTGATGTTGGTTGGTTAAAAAAAACCTATGAATACTATAGTATACTATAGTATATTATAGTATACTATAGTATATTATAGTATACTATAGCTATATAAGCTTTGAGTATCATAAACCAGTTATTGGAGTGAACTAAAGCAAGCTCTAGCTATACTTCGCTATCGTTTTGGGGGACGCTCTGTCTAGGGTTGAAGATAAAGATGTTGGAAAGTGAATGTGTTTCCAATGTCCAGGAATTAAGGGAACATCTGCAGGAAACCACAATATATATATATAAATATAGTATTATATTATCACTAAATGTAGGGGGTTCCGGTTCCGGCTTCAATTGTCCCATCCAATTCTACAAGTATAAGGTTGCGAGTGAAACAAATGTCATGTCACCAGCAAATATCGGGATATTTCATTTGATATAAACAACTTAAACAATGAGGATTTACCCTCTGGTTATTTAACAGTTCGCCATGGTATAGATGGCCCATTTATAGAGGTTTACCTATTAATAGCATGGTGGATCTTTCCATAGCGAACTCTTAGTCATAACCAGATGGTACATGGATTTTTACAGATTCCAAGGAAACCTCTCAGATCCTCCAGCTGAGCCACTTCCGGGTGACTGGAAGACACCGGATGTTGGCGTCGCTAGGATCATCGTGAGAATGAACTGATCGTCAAATCATGGCTGGTTGTACATATGTCTTTGTTGTGTCTTATTGTGATGGCAATGGATATAATATAGATTTAATAATAATATGTCATTTTTTAATAATTATAATAGAAACATTATATTATATGTATATATATATCATTATTAATATATGTAGGAGAAGAAAAGAAACATTACACCGTAGATTCGATATAAGGGTGCTGTCAGATTGTTGATTACTGGTTGGTGCTTTCAACCCCTCTGAAAAATATGAAAGTCAGTTGGGATGATTATTCCATATTATTCCCAATATATGGAAAAATCATCCAAATGTTCCAAACCACCAAGCAGTTTAGATTGTTGACACAGGCGCCGCAGAACATTCGTTGCGACCTGGTGGCAAGTTCTTCTCAAAGAATTTCGGCCGAAGATGTCTCGAGATGCACGCTGCCATGTGTACATTGGGACCTGGCCGTTACAAGCAATGCATGGTGGATGTCCAATGAAAAAATATATATATATATATATACCATCTCAACCTTCCCACGAATTGGATAACTTTAAGTAGCTGCAAACATTTCAAGACAGCTCATTTTGAGACGCTCTGGCCATTTCCCGCTGTTTGCGAGGGAAAAAAAACAATTACAGGAAGGGAGCCCTGGGGCCCCTAACACATATAAGTTGGTTTTAAACCCCGTCTAACTAGTTCACCGTATCCACCATAAATCCAATTGTTTGGGGGCGCCTTGTCCTACCATTCACCAATGTTTACACAGTAGACAGTTTTTGCACCGAGCTCCATTTGGGTATAATAGGTCAGAATTGGCTATTACTAAACATATGCTGGTGGTTTTAAACATCTTGAAACATATTAGTCAATGGGAAGGATTATCCAATATATGATGGAAAATATGAAATGTTTGAAACCACCAATCAGTAAAATCTCTGGTACCATAGGCCTTATTTTTTTACTCCCACATTTGTGGGGCTCTGGAAAACCGTCCCGCTCTTCACCATGGGTGTCACCACAAAATCATGACCAATCATGTGGACACACCCAAGAATAGACTATCCATACCATACCATGATACAATCAATAATTCAAGGGCCATTTCAGGTACCTAAACTGGAGGTACCAATCCCATATATAAGGCCTATTTTTCAAGCCTGTGTCAGGGAATATCCCAACAAAACAGAGTCTTATATGGTACGGTACCTTCATTTTAGGATCCTGAAATCCCCATTGAATAATCAATGGGTTGATTCTTGGTGTTTATTCCTGGTTGGTGGTTGAAAAAACCCTCTGAAATATGAAAGTCAATTGGGATGATGGAAAAAAAAACATGTTCCAAACCACCAACCAGATACATGTCTTCCAAGAATATATCATATACCCAAATAGGTTGGACGATATGTTGGTGTCTTCGTCATGACTTAGGGAGCACCCCCGCGGCTTGTAGCCGCTAACCCCCGCCTTCCTGTCCGATGGGCATTCCTGCCGCCACCACCAGGGCCAATCCCAACGCTTTACCTGTGCTGCCACGAAACATCATGCACTTTCGACGAAACATCTACACAGAAAGAATGGGAAGTCAAGACCAACATACAAGATATACAAGTACCCACCCCCAGTACATCATGGACGTGACATACCCCAAAAAAAATTGGGCAGAGATACCCTCTGGTAATTTGCAATAGATTTGGAACATCGTATAACATCGTCTCAGCAACCTGCCAAGGTAGGTAGTTTTGATATCCTTTGATCCAGAATTCCGAAAAAGAAACACAACATCCAGTTAACTAGAGATTCAGTTTTCAATGAGGAGACGTACGTACACTGACCACACATAAATTGCCAAGTCATGCTGCATTTACTTCAGAGGTTGGGTCAAAGATTGTCAAAAGTCCAACAAAAAATGTGGCTCCTGAAACGTGGATCCCACAAAAAAGGAATTCGAAGTTCACCCGAAACCATTACTTGGTTATTTGATGTTATTTGGGGATTCCCGCAATCCTACAATGTGAGGCCCCCAAGATAGCGTTCAGTTGGTTTATAACTCCAATAACTATGGTTTATGGTACTTATAACTATAGTTACTGGGGTTTATAAACCAACTTATAACTGTGGGGCCGCACATTGTAACCATCTGCAAGGTGCAACTCAAGGTTTCCGCCGAGAGGAATTTCACCTTCTCAAGGCCTCGCCCAGAAACATCAAACACTGGATCGATTATCATGGAAATCAGAAGGACATGGAGTAAACAAAAAAAAACGACAACAACAACAACAATCTCAGTTCTCACCGAAATAGAGGGCATCATCCCAGCATAAATAAAGAGGAGATACCAAGAAAATCCAAGACGTGGCGACTGATTTGTCACCAAGGCTCTGGCGTTCTTCTCCAGTACGTGATCACTGAGCATGGTGTTTCCGAAAAACATGGCTTTCATCTGGGGATATCCTTGGCTAGTGAAACCAAGCCCAAAGAAGCGGTGGCAGGCTAGCTGGTGAAATAATCAAAACAATCTCAGCTTTGAGAATCTAGATGATGCATGCCACAAAAAATGCGTATGCATGATCACCTATACCGTATACCCTCCAAAATTGAATTGCTTGAACCAGGTGATGTTGGACTTTCATTTTACATTCCATATAGTGCCGAGTCTGCTTGGATGCAAATTGGCCTAATCGGGAGGTTGGTACGGTTGTTAACTGGTTCAAACCAGAGTGATTCCTGGGGATGTGTGCTAGTCTCCAAAACTGTTCTGATGTTTACAATGGCCATACCAGTACCAAATGCGTGGTGAAATACATCCAAGTTTCTATGTCAGGTGTGGATAACATAATATAATCTATCTATCGATCTATCCATCCATCTATCAGGTTCTATCGATATATATATCTATACCGATATATATATATATCACTATTTCATGCTATTTCTCTGTTGTTTTTCATCTACCCATACATATTGTCTATCTACTGAATTGAAACCATGCCCTACAGAATCCTCGCGGCCCGTCGAGCGTCCACTGCCCTGCGCCGCGTCGTCCCGGCGCACGATAAGGCGAGCCAGCAGCAGAAGAAGAACGTTGAAGGACATGGCGATCCAAAGGTTATCACCTTCCAAACCCATAGGATCCATGGTGCTGCCATATATGGTAACATTTACCATCAATATACCCCAAATGTTAGCATATATCCCATACATGGATCCTATGGGAAATGAAGTGAATGAAGTGTAGTTCCATGGTTAAAACCATGGTTAAAACAATATCATAAACCCCATCCCCAAGTACCATTTTGATGGGTGGTTTTTGGACCATCAAAAATGGTGGTGGTTCCAGGGGTTCTATCCCAACTCAGGAGGTAAAATTTCACCTGGGATGGCGCAAAGACCGACCGAGTGCTGGGTGTGGTTCTGTGTGGTGGTTCTGTGTGGTGGTCAGATGATATCAAAATGAACAAGTATTAATTAATGATGGTCATATATTATGAGAATCTTGTTCATATATTGTGACCAACATTAACAGATTTGTTCATATGTGTATGTATATATATATATATATGTGTGACCATCATTAATGAACATTTCTATATTGCTGATGATATCACATAGGAATTTGAGAAACTTTCTGTTTGATGGTGATGCTGGTGAGCATGGGGATCATCACGCTGCATGGGATGAATGGGATGAATGGGCTATGGCTATGGTCATCCATCCCTTTCTTTCAATGGGAATCCAAACATAATGGCTATGATGACCATGACCAATACCCTCTGGTAATGACTAACAGTTCACTATTGAACATGGTGATTTATAATGGATTTACCCATTGAAAATGGTGATTTTCCATAGTTATGTTAGTTTACCAGAGGGTATTACCAATAAATGGGATTGATGACGACCATCCCGAAAAAAAAAAAGTTGGGCAAGGATGGGCAAGGTACCCAGGTGTTGATCTAGTTTGGTGTTCACCAAGGTGCTAGGTCCTAGTTCCCAAGAAATCATCACGGATTATGACAGTCCCCAATCAACGGAAGTGCCCAAAATGTATGGTCAATTCCCCGCACCGATTCTCGGATTGTTTGATGTAATATACACAATGTAAGCCGTTGATGGACAGATTCCAATGTCAACTATGCAGCGCCCAAACACTTTAGTGATGCCCAAAACCACTCCTTGGTTGATACTGGTTCCCTTTATAAAGAAAGCATATTTATATTGATTCCCCACCTGCCAGGTGAGGGTCTCTAGATTTTGACAAAGGTGCAACTCCTTCCTCCGCTTCCTCCTTCTCCTCGTCTCCTCCTACGCCTGCTCTGGATGCAGCTTGACACGCCTGAGGTTGAACACCGCAGCTCTGGATGCAACTGGGCACCTGAACCGGAGCACACGCCACAGAGAATGCCAGGCGCAATGCCAGAAAGAATGTCTGATAGAATGTCAGAATGTATGTCAAATAGAATGCCAGATAGAATGTCGGATAGAATGCAAAAATATATTGTTAGATAGAATGCCAGATAGAATGTCAGATAGAATGCCAGATAGAATGTCAAATAGAATGTCAGAACAATATGTCGGGGGGAATCGCTCAAAGTTAAGTAATTGATTTATATTTTCCCACTAGGTATGCAGGATTGAAATGGATTTAAAGTTTTTTTTTTTTAATGGGTTGCCATATATGCTTGCCATATTTCTCATTGAAGCAGCTGGTATAACAATAATGTAACGTGCTATGCCTGCAAATACTTGGTTGCTTGGTTGATACTTGGAACTGTGAGCAGTGAAAGGGCCTGCAAATCTACTCTAGATGTCCCTAACCAAAAACTACACCAAATACAAAAATAACTGAATGTAGATGATATGTGTCTCTTTGTTTCAAGGTGTCAAGTGTCGACTGTTCTATCTATTGGCCAAAACTTTCATGGGACACAAATCCGCAACCGGCATGATCCGCAAGCGATGGCCTCCCATGGAACTGCGCAGGCCTTCCACAGCAGCTGCAAAGAACTGAATGGCCCAGGTCCTAAGGTCAGCTGAGATGCTCAAAGCATTCTGTATGTACTATGTATTTATGTAATATGTATGTATCAAATTGTATGTGTAAACATATATATATATATTATTTATATATATATAATAGCTTACATACACATGGATATACTATATACATGCACTTTTGCACATGCATGAAGTTAAAAAACCAGTTGGAACCAAATATCAAACAGGCGATGGCAAGATGAATCTGCTGTTCCTCGGGCTGGGAATCCTGTAAAAAAATGGCATTTTTGAAGATTTCTTGTGAGAAATTTGGGTCAAAAACACAGAGTTTGCGAGCACCAGCTTTGCTTATGTGATCATGTATACATAATATATATATATATATTAAGAATCTTTTCATTTCTTATGATTCCCTTGGATAGCCATGATCCCCGGCAAGTGGCAAGCTCCCCAGCAGAAGGCCAGTTCCACACACTATCTGAACCTCGTGACCCAATGCGACGAGGAATTTCGCCCAACCATCCCCAAGTCATCACCATTTTTATGGCTATAAACTCTGGTTGGTGGTTGACCTACCCCTCTGAAAAATATGAAAGTCAGTTGGGATGATTTTTCCATTCCCAATATGGACTGGAACCAAACATGTTCCAAACCACCAGAACTCTTAACCATCCCCATTTTGGGTTGGTTTATGGCACTGGATTTCCGACATCAAAAAGGCATTCTGGCGAGATCCGGATCCAAAATGCACTAAACAAAGCCATCAGAATGTCGAAACAAAGCCATCTTGATGAGAATATTGAGGAAAGAAATTCAGGGTCCAACCCAAAAGATATTGATAATCGAATTGTGGAATGTAGAAAGAATGCTCCCTGGCTCTCTGCGAAGTTGCTTCCTCACCTTTGTTGATGTGATAAATTTAAGTCACCTGAACTCTTGAAGGTCACAGCTCCAAGTCGTCTCTGAGCGAACCCAAAATGGTTGGAAGAATCAACTCTTGGGCAACATACATTCTTTAACATCGATTGATGTGGTAGGCACCGTAGGCACCCCATATTCCGTAGCATTGCTGCCGACCAAGCAACAAAGGCTCTGGCATTCCCTTCATTCTCCTTCTGAAAAGTCCTGGTTCCAACAGGTACCAACCATTCTTCCCTCTTCCGAAAGGACACTCGAAGGTGTATGACGTCATGTGTCTCCATTTCCATCCATTTTCATCCATTACCATCATTTCTAAAAAAGGTGGTTTTAACCATCTTGAAAAATGATGGAGTTCGTCAATGGGAAGGATGACATCCCATATATATATATACATATATATATATATATATGCAATAGAAAAATAAAACATGTTCCAAACTACCAACCAGATTATAATTATATATATACCATCTGGTTATTTATATATATATATACACCATCTGGTTATTATATATATATATATACACCAACAAGTTCCATGACAATTTCAATATACCGACCATTTGCCTGACATGCCACGGACCTTCTGGACATTTGAATGGTGAAATCACCAGGATGGCCGGCACTTTGAGCCGTTTTTGATCATCACCCCAAACAGGGCGGACACTGACAACTATGATTATATATACAATTATATATATAATTATATATATAGATGACACACAATAACTATATTGTACAAACACTACTATAGATTAAAACCTCGCTCAAAAAAATATGTAACGCAGCTGGCGTACTTCATCTTGCGGCCAGCTTCCCAAATCGACACGACTGACACGACCGACACCAGATTCTTCGCATCCTGGCTGCCTCTGCAAAGTGCTGCATGAGTCTGCGATGATCATCTTCATCTGCCCTGGTTTCAGCTGGAGTCGAAACCAACGGACAGCGAATTTCATAGTGGTACAAATAAATTGATGTTCATTGTGGATACTGAAAGTTATTATTTATGCAAAACTCATAAGGAACATTCTCATTCGTGGATTTTTCGAAGCGTCTCCCCATGTGGCGCGGCTGCATTTCTGAATGGTTCCTATGGATGGTCCCCATGTCATGGCTGTCCCAATTTTTTGCGACCGGCGCGTGGAGTTGATGCCTGTCATTTACAAATGTAACGTGTAACCTGAAACTTGACCAATTTCAGATCCATGAAGCCATGAAGCCCCAAATGTCTGAAAAATTGGGTTACCATTTGGTTATGACTAACTGACATAGCCATGGAAAATCACCATTTACTTCGATGCTTTACCTATTAATATATTAATAGCATGGTGGATCTTTCCATGGCAAACTGTTAGTCATAACCAGAGGGTTATCATCCAAGCATTTCCACTCTGAAAAAATCTCTGCAGCAGGGAGTTTGGTGCGGCCGGTAAATGGGAATCCTCAGGGATCGTCGCTTCGCTAAGGTCACTTGGAAAGGGCGAACTTGGACCTGTACCTATAATCTCCAAGTATCTGGAAATATGCGGTAATATACCGTATACTTGTACCGCTTATTTTGGGACTTTTGCCCATATCATCTTATCAGATTGCATGTTCATAGGCGGCTAAGTATTCAATCCCATTCACCCATCTGTTTGCAGCCCAAAAGCAACAAAGGCCCCGGACGCGTCGGAAATGCACCCATGGCTGCTCTGGGATTTCTGTGGAAGCAATGAGAGACTTGACCAATAACTCCACTGGATGGTACAATTGAAAAAGGGACTTCAACCTCAAGCATGGGGCTTCACTATGAATTGGGGACACCAAGGTGCCATTCAGATCCAGAATTTCAGATGATTTGAGAAACAATGCGATTTTTTTGGGACCACTTAAGAGTCACCGTCCATTTTCCTTGTGGCAACTGACAGCTCAACTGGATCCATGGGATGTTTTCTCAACAACGGCAGCGTTTGGACGTGATTATCCCGTCCTGACATGACTCCTCTAACAACATCACCTTTACCATTTGTTTCCGAGGGTGTATAACGTTCATTAGTATTATAAATGTTATTGTCAAGTATGATTTAAGTAATAATGAACCATTATTTAAGTAATGAACATTCAAAGTACAAATGAAAATAAAAACATATATAACCATTTACCATTATCATCCAATTTCTAAGATTATGTATAGTAATCCCCAAATAGATGGAAAAGTGAATCACCATCAAATTAGTAGAGATTTACTTTTCCATCTATTTGGGGATGACTATAAGTAGTAATAAACCATAATAAACCCTTGCTTTATCAACCCCAGCGCACTCGAGCTCGTGTGGCTCCATCTTGCAGAACTGCTTCGGATCTTCGTCGGGATCTGCTGACCTAGGGGGTCCAGCCCTTCGGAACGTGGTGAACCAAATATCAAATGTCTGGCGAAAACCTATCAAATTCTGGGGAAAACCACATCTTTGGTTTACTTCGGAAGATATCATAAGATATTTTCAATGAGCCTTTTGATGCAGCACTCATCGTTTTGACGAAAGACCTTCGACTCTCGGTCACCCTCACGCGCCGAAAGTCGACTGGGTCCCGCAGCATAAATGCGACAATGTCCAGCGCTGTGAGTCGTGTTTGTCGCCTGCCATGGGACATGGGACACCGTGGCAGCGGTGAAAGCACTCCAGATGAAGGGAACAAAAAGCAGTTCCGTGGCCCAACAGCCAGATGTTCCATGTATGGTATATATTTATCTACATGTTTCCGATTTTTGGGATAGATGTTGATAGCTCTTCCATGGTATTCCGTTAATACATGGAGCATATGGAAGAATTGTTCCGTGCACCAACAAATCAGAGAGAAACTATAAACTTCTCACGGGCACCTGGAGGAAACGAAGATCAAGGTCGGCTTGATACCATCCTGACGGCTGCACTTTTTTTTCAGCAGGGCTCGAAAAAAGGAGTCGTCAGCCGCGCCAATCTGAGGCGTCGGCAGCTTTCACTGCGTGGTTCTTGATGGCATGGAAGCAGGGCTTGTTCATCTGAGCCATGCGTGCCACCTGACCGTGGAACGTCGAGCCAAACTCGGATGCAACACAGGGTGAAATCCACATCGTCATGGGCAAAAAAAAAAGGCGACCAAGGTGTTTGTTTTATGCAAGATCATGTAATTCATATATACATATATATATACACCCTCTGGCAATTTAACATAACTATTGAACATGGCCATTTATAGTTGATTTACCCATTAAACAAATAATAAATCCATAGCAAACTGCTAGTTTACCAGAGAGTAATATCGACTGTGTGGTTCTCGATATCAAGCGTCAGTAGTTTGACACTACAAATATCTACAGATTCCGTCTGCGCCATGATTTTGAAGACTTATGACAGGTGGACATCCACTGAAAAAATATATGGTAGAAGCATACGGAAATTGATTAGTTATAACTGGTTATTTCTATGGGATTATACATTCTATAAATCGGGTTATAAGTACTTAAAATTGGTAAAGGGCCATAACTGCAGAAGTATATGGAAATCAATACCATAGCCATACCATAGTATAAACCAAGAAAGACACATCAACGACATTTACAACGGACCCATCTCCGTCGCCAAGTCACAAAGTGTTTCTCCGGATAGCCCTGGATGTGGGCAGTCATCGGCACGGGCCTGGAACCACGGGCCCCGTTGGATGAAATCTGGCGTTATATCCATGAGATTTCCATGTCAATGAGGCAAAAAATGAGGCATATATATATATATATATGTGATTCCTATGATAGACCTAAAATGCCTATCCCATGACGGATCCATGGTGCTGGTATATATGCTAACATTGGGGGTATATTAATGGTAAATGTTACCATATATAGCAGCACCATGGATCCTTTTGCCTATTTTCAAAGAACCAGAACTCTCTGTTTTCGTTCCCACATTTTTAGATGTGAAAAATCTTGGTGCGCTCGCCTGTGCTATGTTACCCACAACCATACTAGGTTTTGGATGGTTTTGGATCATCCCTAGCTCCCTTTCCGACGTTGGTTTAAGGTGTGGTGAAACTTGAAACCTAGGGACCGATTGTGCTGACAAAGTAGAATGTGTATCCATGTATACAGTATCCTTTTTCTTGGCTGTTAACAAAAAAACTTGACTTGGTTTTGATGTGTTTTCGCTTTCTCCTGCAAATCCTGCGACCATACTGGTGTATATATATATATATATATACATATCCATTGATTTCGCGTCTCGCAAAAGGAGTTGAATTGGATTTAACAACAAATGGGCCACAATGGGATTCAACAACAAGTGGGATTCACCCTCTGGCAAACAAACATAGCTATTGAAAATTGCCATTTATAGTTAAATTACCAATTAAAAATATTTTTTTTCATAGTTGTGTTAGTTTACCAGAGGGCAACTATCACATGGAATTCAAGCCGCAGCATAAAAAATCACCCAAGTCACCATGGGTTTCAAATGTTTCAAGACAGAAATTGTCCAAGGACTTGGACGATTTGGGACATATGACTAGGGCAACGAGTTCACTCCAATCAGTTGGCGTAGTTAGTTGAATTAGCAAAGTTGGTCACTAACCAAGTGGTTTAGCTCATTTAGATCCCAAATTACCTATAGTATTAGTAAAGCAATAGGAATACGCACCCATATTTTGATGGTTTATAGAACCATATACCCTTTTATAGTAAATCTGAGGATGGTGGATCCCATTGCTTACTAACATGAGTAGCGTTGCTGACTTCGCCTCACGGAAGGCTTGAAGTTGTAGAGACCCACCTCATGAAGCCAGCAGCAAAGGTGTTGTCCATGTCGGACAACAAAGTGATTCAGTATGGACAACTTGATCACTAAACAATTCAGCTAAACGATCAACCGTTGAGATTCATAGCGTGTATAAATATGTACCGGAAACTGCATCAGAATGAACAATGGCTGTGGATCAACATAGTTAGTTGCTACGGTTCATGGTGTGTGTGTGTGAAAAATATGCTGCTCAAATTGCCATGGATAGAAAAAAGACTGTATAGAGCCCTGGTTTATCCTTTCCAAAAGCTATTGACCCATGCAGAAACGATAAGATCAAACACAACCAGGTGTGAGAATCTCAAGTGCGCATATTCCAGCAGCCTGACATAGGTAGTATACCTTTCGATCACTGGTATCCAACACATATATTTTTCGGACAACAAATCCGACCGCAGTCAACGTTTAGTTGTGACACTCCTTAGGAGACCCTCTCAGTATACGGAGCTGCTTTTTGACGTCAAGTAACAATTCCGATGCCCAACCAATCGGCGATGTCGTGGGCATTGGCCAATGCCTCTGCATCCGGAGATGTTGATGGAACCAATTACCCTCTGGACTCACATAGCTATTGAAAATGGCTATTTATAGTGGATTTTCCCATCAAAAATGGTAATGTTCCATAGTTATGTTAGTTTATCAGAGGGTAATTAATTATATCAATAAATGATACTGTGGATGGTTGCGAAATCCTGCACCACCTTGGATGGTTGAAACATGTTGAAACCCTATAAATAGTGGGATGTTTACCACCTATCAGCTGGTGCAGGATTTCGCAACCATCCACCGTATGTTTTCGGACAATGAACATTAATAATTATACAAATTATACATGAATAATCTCCAATATGGTTTCTCATGGTTGCTCAATCTCTCTATGTATCATTATTCTGGGTAAATTATAATATTTCACTAACCTGAAATAAGGCCATTTTGGGATGATTCCCCTTACTAACCATGATTCCAGGGTTCGGTCGTAGTGAGGTCGTTATATGTCGTTATCATTTACCCAGCATTCTGTATCATCGATTGATATCGATGCCATCTGAACATGTCATGCCCCTTGGTTTCCAGCCCCTTGGTCTGGGCCGAGAACTGGAAGCTTTTGGCGAAGACCACACATGATGCAAAAAGCCAACAAAAATGGAATCAACTCCCATTTTCTTCTGTTTAATAAGTACTTCATGGCAAAATCAATTCATGAGGTTTAATTAGACAGGTTTGGATTAGCATTTCATTGGCTTTACCACATTGAAACCATATGAAACCATAATATGTGCATATGAATTGCACTGCAACCCCCTGGGATCCATCATCGCCGAGCGACAGTGCTCAAGCCAACGAAGCGAATTGCCTGGACCAAAACTGCCCCAAGATATCAGTGGATTCACGGAATGTTCTCAAGACAATCCAGAAAGAAGCGCAGCGGAAAATAAGCAAACATGTGCAAATCACCACATTGAATCCTATTCCCAAGACCAAAAAATACATGGAGGTGTGCCATTTTTTGTTACAGAAAACTCTCAAATTGGATGGTTCATTATAATTCAAAATATGTTTGCCGCATAAAAATCGTCGGAGGTATACCCCGTTGTTGGACGAACCCATTTACATCCAGTCCAGCAGCTGCTTCACCTTGTCCAAGTTGCACGAGATGTAGCGCATTCGCGACCTGAGCGAGAAACTCTTCCTGATGGAAAACACCGCTGATCCCAAGGAAATTGTATAGGATCGGCCCCTCCCCCCCCAAAAAAAAAAGGAGGGAGAGGACAAGAGTCCAAGGAATAGTTTCTAACATAGTCGTTTGGATTGGTTGTAACATAGTTTCCTATAGGTTAGTGTTTCAACCAATCCAACAAATAGTGGAACACAGAGTTTGGATACCCCAAAATCCAATCGAAGGTTGTAAACGTCATGATTTTAACATATTTCACCATTAAACAGCCGTTTGGATCCGTTTGGGGGTATAGGCAATTGTTTGGACAAAGCCGTTTGGTGCTTTGAAATCCTCACTTGAGGATCATAGACCCAGTAAATGCTGGTGAATCCACCCCCTAAAAAGTGGTAAACAGGTAAACATCATTTATGCATCCAACAAAACTGTGGTATGATAGGTTGTATATGGTTGTATATGGTTTGATCATCTTCCAAATAGGGGCCGAACTCACCACTGACATTTGAAGCCACGAGCCTCAAAGGATCCACGCGGCGCAAGCCGCTGTTTTCTGAACGTCTCGGCGTCCCGGCACAATCACTTCCAAAACGGGCCCACGGTCCTGCGACTGGATAAGACAATATCCATGTTCTTAGCCTTTGGATGAGATGTTTTAAGTATATGCAACACGGCAATACGGCAATACATTATCCTCAACTAATGTATTGATTTCTGTCGGCCTAACTATGGAAAATCAACATTCTTAATATAGGTAAATGATTAAAAAACACATTAGCCATTTTCTACAGCTATGTTAGTTTACTGGAAGGTATATGTTTGTTGAAATCAGTTGTGCCACCTGTGTTCCATCTGCATCAGCGGACTTGGCTATCTTCACCACACCTCGACTGAACTGATGGACATGCAAAAAAGACCACTCAAAGCATCTGTGGTCATGAAGTGCATGAAACAAACAATTGGCACCAAAAGTGTACCCTCTGGTAAACTAACAAAACTATGGAAAATCACCATGCTATTAATAGGAAAACTTAAAATTTCAATGGCCATGGTTTCCAAATATCCAGGCAAATGTTGCAACGTCCTGCCCGAGCAAGTGGATCTCATCAATGATGACCAAGCCTACTTTTCGCACGTACCTCAGACTTTCCCATGTTGGCTTGACAGATGTATACCATGCTGAACATAAAAATAGTTGGTAAATGGATGCTCATCCCCAGGGATGGTATTATATACATATATATACATATGTATGTATATTATTATTATTATGTATATTTATCTATACAGTATTTAAATCTACCACAGTACATAGGTTTTAGCACATTTAGTATCCCAAACAAATCAATAGACAAAAACACGTTTAATTTAACATGGGATGACTTATGACCAGATAAAATTCAGTGGTTTCCCAGGGCCTTACAATACCTTTTGGTGCACTTGGGGCCTCCAAGTACGCATGCAAATTATTAAATTGGTAAAAATCCTAGGTCATAATGGATGGATATGTTATATATATATAACCCAATTGTTTGATAGGTAGTTGAAAGGTGCATACCATCCCGCACATCCATTTCTTGGCCAGGTACCAGGTATCGACTTATTGGAGGCACGTACACAAGGCCTATTTTTGAGTTAAATTTAGCGGATACCCTCTGGTAAACTAACATAGCTATGGAAAACCACCATCTTTAATGGGAAAACTCACTATAAATGGCCATTTTCAATAGCTATGTAACAAATTACCAGAGGGTATACCTCCAAGTTCTATGGACATGGAGGTTTCCGTTTTGTCATGGGGGTACCCCAAATCATCGTCGTCAGACCACTTTAGTATTGAAACATACCCATGATTGATGACTTGGAGATCCCCCAAGCAAAACACCACCGGAAGTTTCCTAAAATGGGGGGTACCCCTAAATCATCCATTATTTTAATAGGGTTTTCCACTAAATCATCCATAAATCATCCATTATTTTGATGGGTTTTCTCATGGAAACCAACCATTTTTTGGAGATCCCTGTGCCGTCCCTTGGCCCCCGGAGACCCCGGGTCACGCGCGGTGCTGCCAGTGCCGCGAGATGCCATCCCATTTCTCCGGGGTGGTGACCTGAAAAGATGTGTCGTGTCGTTTTTAGGGGAAACATATGGGAAAATGTGGGGAAAACATGGGGAAATGTGGGGAAATGTGGGAAACTATGGGAACATATTGGGAAAATATTGGAGAAACATGAGAACACTATGAGAACAATATGGGAAACATATGGCTGAAATCAGCTACTAGACTTCGAGAATTGTCCAGCTAGCCATGTTTTTTTGAGCTATAGGTTGACTTATGTTTTGGTGAATGTTTGGGTTTATTGGGGATATGACTATAGTTTAATAGTTTAGGGGTTTGTAAAACCAACTTGTAACCTGGGGGCCTCACCTTGTATCAATAACTCTCCTGACTATCCCATTGGAATGTGAACCCAGCCATACCCGTATGATTTATGATATCCAAGTCGTTTAGTATAGTTTTACCCAGGTTCTCCGTTGATTATGTTGGCAGTTTTTCATATCCCTACTTGTGATTCAGTTGGATTCCAGTTTTTGTGAGTAAATGTACATGACGAAATTCAAGACAATGTATGCAACCAGCAATAGGAGCGTGTTGTCTTTCCTCTTAACGATGATTACTCCATTTGTGGTCCCCTAGGTCTCATTTCTGTGTCTCCTCTGTCATGACTGGACTCTGAAGATCCAGCTTTATTTGCATCGGTCCAGAAATGATGGCCGGCAATCAGCATGCTTTCCAATTGGCAAGTTTGGCAAACTCTTGCCGGACACGAGGTGGTGCCCAGCTATAGTTTGGTAACATCTTATCACATCTGATAACCAGCATTACGTTCGATATATCTACCAGAAACCTAGCAGTTCTTGGGGGCAGCACCTGCAGACTTCAATGGCAGCTTAGCACCAGACCACCACATCAGCGCGTTCCAGAGCATCAATCTGGGCGTGCTACTGGTGTACTTTAGCCAAGGGCACTATACGCAACCAAGGGCACTATCAAACTTGATACGCAAACATTTTGGTAAAAGCCAACAGACTATGCATAGGCGGCATAGGTATTGGTTGGTTGATGAAAGATACAATTGGGAGTCACAAAAGGCTATGCACCAATAAACTGGTATGGATGTGGTTTCAAACCAATCGAAACCGATATAATTATATATAATATGTAACATACATATGTAATATATATATATATATTATGCATAGCTACCAATTGTCAAGGCGGGCTTCTGATATGGGCCCCACTTCGGGACTCAATTCATCCACCAGCAGAGTGATGTAACTGACACAACTCTGCAGGAAAGTGGTCTGATTCCATCAGCTTGGAAACAGGACCTTTGCATGACATCTACTACTACTATATTTCACAAGGTAAATGACCAATATTTGACATAATTTCAATGGTCCAATTTCACCAATATGAGAAATATATCATTAAATTAGTTCAGTTCCGTAAGTTGCCACTTACATATTTTGTCCATATGATCGATATTCTAACTCGAAGAACTAGAAGTTATGTGTGCACATATCAAAAATTCATGTCAAAGAGGCTGTCCTGTAACTATCCCCCTAATTGTATATGATATGTTGCAATTACAATTCATATTCTCTATAGTTGATAATTATCATGAGTGGGATATTGAACATCCCCCAACAAATCAAGGGGATCATAACTGTCCCCCCCAACTCAAAAGTCAACATTAATAGATAGTGCTTAAATGTTTTAAATCCAGCTGTTGTCAAACATGTTTGATAGACCAATCATCTCCAACCAGTTATCCTTCATCTATCCCACTATTTCATTCACAACGGTTAATCATAATGTTTGCATACATTCTAATATCCCCCAGCAACTATCATTGTTAGATATGATTGGGATATTGGATAGTACCTACCTTCTGTTATCGATGACCGGCAATATCCCCCAGTTGCAAAGTATCATTATACCCTCTGGTCACTGAACATACGTATGGAACATTGTTTATTTATAGATGATTTCACAATGGTGATTTGCCTGGTACCATGGTGATATTCTATGGCTATGTTAAATTGCAACAGGTTAACTATATGCCAACAAGTTGTCCTCGAATGGTCAAAACATGTCAAAACCGTCAAAACCATTAAATTATAACTATATTAACTATGATCATCTATGATCTAATGTAAACAATTGCAATATTCCCCAGTTGCTATCATTATGAACACATCGTAGACAAACTGTGCCTCAACAAGAACTACTATCCCTCGTGAGAAACTCAGATCGTAGTTGAATCATGTTGAATCCAGATGTCCTCCAAGTTTGAAGATCAACTAAGCGGCCCCTGTTTTTTCCATGTTTGAAGATATTCGAAGATGTTTGGGGATGTTGATTACTGGTATCCAACATCAACTGATATAAGTTATCCCAAGTTATCCGCTAAAAATCGACAATCTTACAAGTACCACAAATCAACTTAGGATAACTTAATCAATCTTACTAAGAACTTACCCTCTGGTAAACTAACATAACTATGGAAAATCACCATTTTTAATGGGTAAATCAACTATAAATGGCAATTTTCAATAGCTACGTTAAATTACCAGAGGGTAACTTCATCAATTTTAACAATAACTTATGTTGATTACTGGTACGAACACTTTCCCCTTCCGGGATTCCGGGTCACGTCCGGCGTGAAGTCGCCCGTGAGCTCCACCACGGTCTTGCCCAGCTGGCGCTGGAAACGCTCCTCCCAATCCTGGCCGAAAACGTTTTGGGTAACGGCATTGGAAGGGGAGAACAGCCACGGAAAGTGACATTTCAATGGGAATTTCAATGGGAACTTCAAAGAAGCTGCGTTGGTAGTCGTTGTTTGATACTTTTGGAACAGAAATTTATATAGCTGGAACTTGTAAATTTCCATAAGCTTTGATCAATCCCCACATCAACTGGTTGGTTGATCGGATTTCTCAGCTCACGGAGCTCATGGATTGTGATAATCTCCAATATCTTGGATAGCATAACCCTAGAAACAATCAACAACCAGGGGGTTCGACTACTTCTCTGGTGACAAAATATGGAGCATTTGTTTACAGAGAAAAACACTTATGGAATATGTGGGATTCAATGAGATTGATTGAGATTTTGTGGGATACCAGCTATGTTTGGGGTATTTTTGGGAGATGGATATGTAGAGGATACAGGACCGAACATGTAGGGATTTAAGGTGATTTGATGGGATTTAGCACGATTTAGTGAGATTAAATGGTATAAAGCATATAGAAACAGCAGTATGAATTTTGCGATAGATGGGTGTGCCTGAAAATGCTTAGTTGATCACTAGTTGTATCAATTGAATGCAGAAAATCATGAGTCACTGGATTATGATGCGGAGTTTTTGGGGTGTCCTATGTTCAAACAAATCCATATCTACATGAGGTTGTGACAAGATCCATTCCCATAGGATCCATGTATGCTATATATGGTAACATTTACCATTAATATACCCCCAATGTTAGCATATATACCATACATGGATCCTATGGGATTTAAACATGCAACACACATCCGACCATCGGGAAATTGTTGCATCCCTCGATCTGCCTCCATCCTTTCACGCGCCAAGGCTTTCAAGGGAGCAATATAGATCACCTGCCATGGGGACGCATGGTTAAATTATGTTATATTAGTATATATTAGTCTCATCAGTTGACAATTAAAGAACGCTGGTTAAACGTTTTACCATCTGGTTCTTCAACAGTTCGCCATGGAAGCCATGGTCCATTGATAATTTTCCCAGCTAGATAGCTCTATTATTCCATTGATTTTGGGGATTTTCCATGGCGAACTGAGTTCGTCATAACCAGAGGGCAGCAGATCTCGGCGCTTTTCTCGGCTTTTCTTTTGCGACCGTCAGGCGCATCTTGGATCGTCCAGCCTAAGGCGAGGGTAGACCCTATTCAAACGAACAGAACATGGGAAGTGAACCAAGAAATATGTAGAAATATGTGAATTGCTTGGAGATTTACTTGAAAATATGGACCCAATGGTGGGGACATTAACCCAGAAATACATACAATGTGGTGCCCCAGTTCGTTGACCAAGTTGGTTTATAGCTCCAACAGTTACGGATTGGTAGATATATCAATAGTCAATGGGGTTTAAAAACCAACGAACATTTCCCTTGGCACCCTATGGAGGTTGCTCTCAACACCTACAACGTTGATATTTCCCAGCCTTAAACCCTCCATTTGTAGGGGATATCCCGTATTTTCCTGCTTTTCCTATGAATTTGGCAGCTATAAACTAGCATTTCAAAGGGGATTTTCCAGCTACGAGTACTGGGATTGTCCATTCCCATCTGGCAGTGTGTCAAAACCTTGTACCCCTGGTGAACATCAAAATAGTTGGTAAATGGATGGTCATCCCCCTAAAAATGGTATTAATAGGTATTGATCCATTCTCATCTTACTTTTCACCTTCGAAAACCGCCCTGATTTTTTTGACCATCCTTGACCCCGCCTGAGTCGTTGCCAAGCGTTGCCCCAGCCGCCGCCGGCGTCGCCGCAGCAAGGGTCGTACCCAGCGCCGCGGCAAGTAGCAGCTGAGCCGAGTGATGGCCCTCGGCGTGCCGTGCAAAAACGGCGCGTGACGGAAGTCAAGGGGGCAAAAATAGTGCAAAAATATGCAAACATGGGATGATATTATGTATACATAAAGGTTATAAAGGGCTTATAACAATTATAATGGGATTTATTAATACAGGTACTGAATACCTCCATGTTACTGCAGTAATCAAACATAGCTGCAGTTGAAAACCCCCTATATAAATGAAAGCTTACCGCGGGGAAAATCATCTACAAATGGAACATGTTCCAATTGCTATGTTTGCTTAGCGGACGGTAAACCAACCGAACTTGGGAGTCAATCAAACACACAGCGGGATGAGTCATGAAGCAACAAAAAAAGCAGCTTTCAATCATCCAGCCTGCTTGCTTTTACCCACACAGGCTAGCTTATTCCACCACCACCAAGGTCATGTGGGTTACAGGTGGTTCTGGGCTCGCGCCTTGAGTCACACATCCAGACATGGACGTGTCCGGAAATGGTCAATACACACACAATTCATGGCAATTTACGGAATGGGAAACATATATTATATCAAAAAAAAAAGTGATACCCCATTCTCGGAGAAACTCATATTGATCCTTAAGTTGGGGCGCAGTTGGCATGCCACCCGCCCTACTCATCACTGTTTATACGGTGAAGCCGCGTCATCCACGCAGCTTGGCGCAGTTTTTTTTCTCCCACCATGCATTCCCCTGGCACCGTCAGCAGCTGCGCTGCAGTGTCCTGGAACACACAGATGTTGATTTGACCCAGAAATCGTGGGTATGGAACATATGGATATGGGAAGCTTAAAGATATGGGAGTTGATCATTGCTTCAAACCTAGGAATCACAATCAATACGTCTCACGGTTTATGATGTACATTAGATGAAATGAACAGTGGTGCTAGAAGACTTGGATCGCGGAATCTCAAGTCGAATCCTATGAAACTGACAGCGCTTTCATTGTTTGATTGTGACTATCTCCTTTTGAGCATTGATTCTGTACACTATACAAAAGGTTGCTTCTCCGGCAAGAATCGCCCGTTTCATTCGTTTCCCCTTAGGAAATTGCCAACTTCTTCAACACAATAAGACTCGAATGTCGAATGCTATTATAAAAAAATACTACAAATATCAATGTCATAAACCACCCATATGTACATATATGCTGGTTGAAATCCCACCCATGTTGCGTGCAGTTAAGGCCCTTTTACCGCTTCTTCATGCTTGGCTTCCATGACCTCTCCTCCAACAGCCGCAGCAGCCGCAAGATCTGCCGGTTCGTCGTCGCGCCGGAACCTATCCCCAAGGCGCAGCCGGAGGCGAAGGTCAACACGTTGCAGCGCAAGGACCTGGCGAGGTCCCAAGGAGTGAACAAAACGGTGAGGAGAGTCGAGTTTTTCAACAGCCAAAGATAAAAATATATTAATTATATGATTACATAATGATATTACATATGATGTTCATCATTGTTGTTCAACAGTGAGTTTTTTCATATGATTACATAATGATATTACATATGATGATTGCCATGTTTATTGCCCATAAAAAAATGTTTTGAGATATGTTTGATAATTACGATGATGACTACCAAGAGTTTTGAGCACCAAACATCAAGAATTGCATATCCAAACGTCCAAACGAGCATCTAAAATGTCGTTGCTGGTGGGACCTCCGTTGAACCGCTGGGTTGGGTTTGAGGCCTCATTGAACTCATGAGGTGTCTGGAAATCCAGTGCTGGAAAGTATCGAACAATTGAATATTTTTTTGGGTGACAATTTTTGAAGAAACACATGGTGATTCCAACTAAAAAACATCTTGTGGGACAAAAGACCATACAGTATGAGCAGCAACACGCAGTGCCAAACAGTGGAACCTGCGAAAAAAAAAAAAGTGAGATTTTACCAAGCAAAAAAAAGGAAACAGGTCAATTCGGTGGGTAATGTGTGCTAAAAATGGGCACAGCTGAGTGAGTTCTTGGATCAAAACAGGTATGTCCAGGATCAGGCAGCTGGTGACTGTTCGTTCTTCTTTTCTGATATAATATATATATAAATCTCTATATATATATATATCCTTGATTAAACCAGCTTGTCGCTTCACAACATCACAACTTTCAACGGGTTTCTATTGGACCTGAGGAAACATCACAGCTTTTTATACCCCAAAGCTACAGCAACAAGTCAGAGGCGTCCTCTGCATCCCATTCAATTCATCCAATTCATCCAATTCGCCTGTCGTCTGCGCTGGCGAAAAGTGCCACCACTTGTTGCCAGCGTTTCATCTTGGCGCAGGCACCAATCGTGGAGGTCATGGTGACCACATCCGGCTGCCTGGCACCCAAAAACAAACAGTGGAAACCGGGGGGGTGACAACACATGTCTGTATGAAAAAGAACTAACCTTACCTTTCTAAACCATCAACATATGCTTAGAGTATCTAGTTAAGAAGAAAGCAAAGAAAAAAATATGTAGCCCTGATGAACATCACGTATTCGATTGCGCCATTGCCTAGCGCTTCAACGTGGAAAGGTACCAGGAACTTCATCCGAAGTTCGCGAAGTTCCATGTACTCCCTTACGGGTACCCCACTGGGTGAAATTCAGGGGCCGGGGATTTTGGATCTGTTTCTTACTCAATCTGATATCCTCTGGTAATTTGTTACATATAGCATATAGCTATTAAAATATGGCCCATAGAAATAGTGGATTTACCCCTTGATAGCATGGTGATTGTCCATACAATGTCAGGCCCCCAAGATAGCTAGGTGGGTTTATAACTCCAATAACTATGGTTTATGGTACTTATAACTATAGTTACTGGGGCTTATAAACCAACTTAGCTATCTTGGGGGCCCCATCCTGTAGTTATGTAAATGTTTATCAGAGGCTATGTGATTTCTCCGCCAATGTTGTGTCCAATGTCGACCCCTATGGCGCAGCCACAATTCTTGGGCGACATGATCAGAGCTCCTCAAATCAAGCAGGGATCTATGTGTAGTGTGGTAAAACAATAAACTAAAAAAAGGCTACACATGGCTATACCATATTACGGACTTTGAACAGAACCCCTTAACTAACAACCCAAGAGCTGCCTAACTTGGTTGAAAATACCTGCAGGAATCAAACGCTAGTGAACAAACCGTTCCAAACGGGCATTTAAATGAGCAAATCATCCAAGTAAGTGGGGACTATGTCCAATGCAATATTTGATTACCGGATGTTGAGCCCAATACCAAGTTCTCTAGGACTGTCAACCCCTACTGTCCTGGTTTTGCAAGCACGTTCTGCGAATACCGTTCAATTCAACATCGAGAACACGAGAATTCCTGCTCGACCAATCTGGCATGTACCATGTGTATTACGATACAGCACAAGGTGATGCCCCCCAAGTCTTAAGTTTACAAACCCCATGAGCTATAGTTATATCCCCCATAAACCCTAGTTGACCAAGTTATAAGTTATAAGTCAACTTAGCTTTTTTTAATTTGGTCCTACTTTGTATATTATATTATATATATATATATATTATACGTGTAGTTCCGACATGTTCAACCCTTGGTCACCAGCTTTGCCAGGAGGCAATTGAAGTTCATCGATGCGCACCAGCCACGCCAACGCCTCGCGCCACTTCGCCTCAGGGCGGGCGCGGCGACGAACGACACTCCAAGCCATGGTACGCATATGGGTAGTACAGGGTGTTCAAGTAATGTGGTGATTCCAATAACCCATAGGATCCATGTATGCCATATATGGTAACATTTACCATTAATATACCCCAAATGTATCCAAATGTTAGCATATATACCATACATGGATCCTATGGGTAAGGAATCCAAATTGATGTTTAGTAAGTATATGATGGTGAGTCATGACGAATCCACAATCTTTCTTGTTTAAAAAATCTATGATGGCAATGGCAACATGGTTATGTCAGTCCTGGCTTTATCGAAATCCAGGCGACTGAGAACTTTGGAGCCATGGCTCAATGGCCCCAACTTTATGTGGCAACAAATCAATTGATCCCATCTCAACATCATGTGATCCCATCTTTCTCAAGTGACCTTCTGCTGATTAGACAATGTTTTTTATGGGAATTCTCCCAATCTCTGGTGTGGAATGGGCGAGAATCTCATAGGGAAACCATGGCTTTTGCATATCTTTGTGTTTTTGTTTACTATAGTCTGACTATAGTGTAAATCATGTATACAATATATCGAGTGTCGCTTACTCACCAGTATTGTTCCATGTATACCAGCCTGGCCCAGAAATTCATGTCATGAGAGACGGTCATCTACATCTACATCAAGAATAAAGACCTGCATCATTGTCATCAATAGGTTGGTTTAAGGGAAAATCTGCAGGAAACCATGTTTTTTCCCACCAAATATGGGGTTTTCCTCTAGATTTTACGTCAAATCAATCCAATGATGTCAGGGTTACACTAGACTTTAGGTCTTTTTGGTGGTGGTCGTGTATGACAAATCCGACACATGCTGGTGGGCATAACTTCTACAGTGTTGACCATGTGAAATTAGCACCAATCATATGCGTTCTGCAAACCCCTGGAAAAAATCTGGTTCAAACCGGTTTGTCCAAACAAGTATTCCCAAACAAATGGTGATTCTATAATCATCAATTTGAACGTTAAACTGCCGTCACCATTTTCAGACACACCCAAATATCATATTGCTGATTATATATGTACTATTCAGTGATGTCATCCACATATGTGCAAAAAGGTCAAAACATAGTTTCTGTGCGGGACGGTCATCTCCCATCATGAGAATCCTTACAATGCTGATTTCTATTAACATTTCTATTACTAAAATTTATATTTAGATTTACATGTTTTTTCTATTTCTTGACCTCGGTACAATACTGGTTGGTGGCATACCTACCTCTCTGAAAAATATGAGTTCGTCAGTTGGGATGATGACATTCCCAATATGATGGGAAAGTCATTCAAAATTCCATGGTTCCAGTCACCACCAGAATGCAGGATGGGCCCCCCCAGTTATAAGTTGGTAACCATTATAATCCCCATGAACTAGTTCGTTATATCTACCATAAATCATTGAATTCAGCCACTTATAAACCAACCAGTAATCCCATTATAAATATCATTATTAACTATTATTAACCATTATTAATGAACATACCATTGAAGAAAATAAAATTCCATGGTTCCAAACCACCAACCAGAATAGGTACATTTAGTGTTCTATTAATGGATGATGATGGATGACCATCCCCAAACAACTGGGCGGCCCCACGTCAACATGGCTGCCGTAAAGCGCTTTGCAGCGGTGATTTAAGAAATGGAAGCCATGGCCCATTGAAAATTGTGTTTATAGATGTTTTACCTAAAGTCAATCAAACAAGATTAAACATATTTCACTTCAACATTCAAATCAGGAAATCAACAAGATCTATTTGAACAATAACAGCGTTTCCAGTTCACTGTGACAAAATAACAACTGTAGTTCGTCCACCAGCTGCAAGTCCAGCTGACGCTCTTCTCACAGACACTAATGGCAATGTTGAGGCTGGTGAGGTCCTGAGTTCCAGTGCACTGGGCACTTCCCCCAGGCCATCACAAAAAAAACTTGGGGGGAACACAAGGAAAAACTGTTGGTTTGATGAAGAGGTCAAGTCACTTAAATCAATTTAAATCATGTGAAAAATCTAAGTTTTTTACGTTGCCAGTGGCTATCATTAATACTTCCGCTTGGAGCAACCCTGAGATCGGCCACTGCGCTGGGCGAGCAATACTAATTAACTAACTGCATCTCCATGTGTTATCTCCAGAAAAATATAGTCAGTTTTTATCGGAAACAACAATCTTATATCAACTACTTACTTGCGTCTTCTTTTGCGAGTTTTCTCGTGTTTTTCACCCGATAGGCGCGCCTTCCTCAATGATTTCTCATCGGTCCCAAGACTCCGGCGCGTCGCTTGCAGTTGAATTCTCGAGTTGCTGAAACGCATGCAAAGCCTGAGTCACGGATTTCTCCGCGCATGGAAATAATATGGAACACATCGTTGATTCCAAAATAGTGTTGTGCCTGTCAACGTTTGAACTTGTCGAAAAACATCGAAGTAATCTCAAATTGAACTTATTATTGGTGTTCATCCGATACAGGAAAAGGTGGAATCATTCAAAGATGTTCAAAGCACGTTCCGCGCCAAATCAGAAGTTCGCCAAAATCTCCCAAGGAGCATGCTCCCATTGTGTCGACCTCTCACAACTGCTGATGGCAACGTTGTAGAGGATTGAATTCACGCCCACGCGATGTGTTGCAGCTGCGTTGAGCAGCACAACACTGGCACGCCATTTCAGGGCCCTCAGATTGGGGCCATCGACGCCTAAACCAGTGGCAACTCTATGATTATCTGCAAATATGGGTATTTCATTGAATTTCTTTGGGGAACATATTGCCATCTGGTTATTTAACATAGCCATGGAAAATCACCATTTTTAATAGGTAAACGCTAAACCATCTATAAATGGGCCATTTCCCATGGCTATGTTGAATAGCCAGAGGGTAACATACAATACACTCTTGCTGTACTTGTGTGCATCAGGGTGCCGCAAACAGGACCCCGGTCGCCGGTCGTGGATGTCGTGGGTCCGACGTGAAACAAAGATTCTGGGTGCCGCTATGCAGATCCATATCATACATATCTTTTTAAGCTACCAACATGGCTTAAACATTGGTAAACAAATACAGCTCTTGGATGGGAACCTTTTCCTCCTCATGATAGCAAAAATCCACAAGATCATATCATATAAATGATGTTCTGGGATAGTCACCCTCTGGTAATTTGTTTTACACTTTGTGAACTGGAAAGCGACCATCTGACTAAAACCGGTGGCCATCATAGAACTCACTATTCATGGGCCATGTTTGAACATGCTGAGAAAAATGACCGGAAGCTAACCCGGCATTCACCATCTTCATTGAAGTCCACGGCCGTCATGGCCCGATACATACCAGATATAAGTACTTATAAGTTATGGTTATGATTGATTATAAATGGGATTATACATTCCATAAATGGGGTTATAAGTTATAACCCCATTTATGGAATGTATAATCCCATAGAAAAAACCCATCATAAGCATTTATAATTGGTAAACGGCCACAACTGTAGGCATGGCAAGGAACACATCGCAAGCACTGGCCACTGCACTGTAGGTGATGACGTTGGGCCAGCTGTCCTTACCGACAGTCAGAGGATTTTAATAGTCATTTCACCTGGCCTGGCTGGAGAGTAATATATAGATTGATGATCATCTCACCTATATGTTCCATGTATGGAAGCTTGAAGCTGAAGCTACATTCCGGCCATTTTGATGGTAGATGTTGTTAAACAAAAACAACATGTACATGGTGGAGCATATATGAGGGCAATCTATTTGACTTCGAAAGTCATTTATTTTGGTGATTCTCCATGACTATACCATATACATTTTCCTGTTAGAAGTTGGGAACTTCAAACCAGCCATGTCAAAATAGTTACAACTTTTAGGTGTACAAACCAATTGAATTCAATGCGCTTTGCTGCTAGGGAAAACACGAAAACAACTGATGATTTTCAAAAGCATACTCTCAGCATTTCATGGCCGGACCTTCCCAATTTCTTGGACAATTCCACCCAAACCACACAAAAAAGAACTGCACGAACCAATATCAGTACTGTTTTATTTAGAAGTGTATACACTCACACATATATATATATACGAAAACCCTTGTTGTTGGTGGATTCTAGAATTCAACTGTGCTAATCACTTAAGCACATTGTAAGGAATCATTGATATGGCGAACCAAACAAGTAACCAATGATCGCTGTGGTAAAGTCATAACTGGGAAGCTGCCAACCGGGCAGCTCCAAGTTGTCTCAGTACTTCAGTGTTTGGTGCCGAGCTGCAAAACAATGTAGAGTTATACAATTACACCTGATCTTCTATGCACGACATATACACAATAATTAAATGAATATAATTATATATATATACATGCAACGATATACAATATATATATATATATATATACACTAGCAATATATATATATATATACATACATACGTATATACACCATGTTTATCATGATACATTGCAATCCTGAATGATTCAGAACTAGCCGTTTTTCTCCAAAGCACCTGATTCACATCTAAAATTCTCCGAATCGCACAGTGCGAAATTCATCCCAAAAAGATCCAGGTTTGATACAGTTATGGCCCTTTACCAGATATAAGTACTTATAACCCCATCTATGGAATGTAAAAACCCATTTATAACCAGTCATAACCACTTATAACTTATAATTGGTAAACGGCCACAACTGTAGGGATTCACCAAATTTATCATCAAGGCTGCACAAAAAAAACCTCTGCAGATGAGTTTCTCTGGAAGAAACATTCAAAATTTCAAGGGCCACTTCCCAGTGGCCATGTCCTCAGAGCAAAACCCTGGGAACTTGCCATCTGCACCAAAGGCCATGAAACCCGTAAGGCGAAAAACAATTGGAAACATCTCAGGGCGCATTTCTGTAATGATTTGCATTTGGAGGTTTCCTAAAATGGGGGGGTACCCCAAAATCATCCAAGTTTTTTGATGGGTTTTCCACTGTAAACCATCTAGCTATTGGGGTATCTGCATTTCAGCCACGAGGGATCAGCGCCATTTTCCACCGCCCGAGGAACTATGGCAGTTGCTGATGGTGGAGTTATAGCTGATCCTCGGCGCATCGGCGATCTTGCAAGGACTTGTGCAAAGGGAGTCCCAGTGACAAGAAATCTCAATAATCTGTAAAATATGAAATAGATATATTGATAATAGATATATTATTATATATGTATTACGTATTTTTATACATATGTATATATATATATATATGTATTATGTATTTTTATACATATGTATATATATATATATTGATTTATTTGTTTATTTACTAAAATTAATTTACATATATATATATAAATCTATATTGTATCTTATAAGATAGATAGATAGATAAATAGATAGATAGATAGATAGGTAATGAATAGATAGATAGATAGGTAGATAGATAGATAGATAGCTAGATAGATAGATAGATAAATAGATAGATAGATAGATAGATAAATAGATAGATAGAAAGATAGATAGAAAGATAGATAGATAACAAAAAGATAGATAATAAATAGATAGATACTAAATAGAAAGACAACTATCTGGAAAGACATAAAGATAGATAGATAGAAAGATCGATAGATAGATAATAAATAGATAATAAATAGATAGATAATAAATAGATATATGAAAAAAAGATAGATAATAAACAGATAGATAACAAAAAGATAGATAATAAATAGATAGATACTAAATAGAAAGACAAATATCTGGAAAGACATAAAGATAGATAGATAGAAAGATCGATAGATAGATAATAAATAGATAATAAATAGATAGATAATAAATAGATATATTAAAAAAAAGAAGATAATAAACAGATAGATAACAAAAAGATAGATAATAAATAGATAGATACTAAATAGATAGATAACATATGGACAGACACGTAGATAGATATATAGATAGATAGATAGATAGATAGATCGATCGATCGATCGATCGATAGAGCGATGGATAGATAATCAATAGATAATAAATAGACAATAAATAGATAATAAATAGATAGATAATACATAGATAGATAAAAATAGATAGATAATACATATATATATAGATAATAAATAGATAGTTAGATAGACAAACAGATAGATAGATAGTTAGTTAGTTAGATAGATACACATATGTTCCTGAAAAAAGAAAACATTGGGAATCAGATTCAGTTCCGGCTGTCCATCTTCTGGATTTTCAAGGTGGTGCCCCGACAACGAAACGATTGTTTTATAACCAATCATAGATCTAGGATAAACCCGACATAGCTAACATAAATCAACTGTAGATCCATATTAATCACATGGAAAATCACCATATTTTCTTGAAGAAATCCAAACGGTTCATCATTTTCCCGGTTTTTCTTGGTGACATCGCCGCGTCGAGTCTCAGATCCGTTTCCAGTTCCCCAAGCAGATCCACGGCGCGGCGCCATTGGCCACCAAAGTGGCTCAAGAGCGTGTTGCCTCAGCGCTTCCGACCCATGACATGTTGTAAAGTTTAATGCACCAGATGCCCAAAAATGTGAAAGATATGAGAATTAGATATCTGGTTGGTGGTTGACCTACCCCTCTGAAAAATATGAAAGTCAGTTGGGATTATTATTCCCAATATATGGTCATTTTACGGGAATTACTGGGATCTCATTGTAAATGAATGTAAATGGTATAGAATTATATGCGATTACACGGGATTGTATCCTATTATAATACTCAAGAATCAGTCTCGGCCATACATCAGTTATGAACTCTGAAATCTTTCGGATTTGTTGAAATCAAAATCTGGGTAAATTACCATTGCATCAGTGAATTGGTTTAAGGGAATATCTTAAACGGAAACCACCCTGGTTTCCCAACAAAATCCCTTCAACCCATTGTGGGAATGTAAATTAATGGTTGGTGGTTTTCAAACACATGAAACAAATGGTAGGATTGAATATAAAAACATATTCAATGGCAAGCACATGATGATTCAACATGGTTATTCCCAAATCATAAATTTCACACAAAAACGGGACGTTTTTTCTTAGCACTCATAAGAATCGGTGTTCATGTGACTATCATCTACCCATCATCCATGATCCACAGGGAAATCATCCGTCTGGAGCTCCGGCTGAATGCTCTGAATCGGCTGAATGCTGGAGGGTCAAGTCCCACCTTTTCCAGGTTGGTACACATAATCCTTCAATAGTGGTGCCACCTCCCATTTCGGACAAGCGATTGGTGATGGTATGTGATGGTTTAGGGTTGCCGCATGTTTTTTCTATGGTTGTTTAACCCACCATGAAATCAGCATGTTTGCTGCTGAACAAATTGACATCCCTCCCCATTGACATTTTCATTTTCACATCACATGTTTGCCCTTTAAACAACATTGCTTCGTCGAATCCCATACATCGATGGGACATGGAATTAGTTAACTGGTTCTACAGTAATTATGAAATATGCAACCCATTATGGCCAGTTGCGGCTACTAACCACTGAACCAACTGGCCAATCTATGAATTGATCTGGGTAAATGATAGTAATTCACTAACCTGAAACTTGCGGCCATTTGGGGGTAATTCCCCGAATCCTAACCATGATTCCAGGTTTCGGTCAGAGTGAGGTCACCCAATCCATCGCCGCGCTGCCAGTGATCACATTGAGCCTCAACCCCTCCGTGCGGCGCTCGCACGCAACCAGCTGCAGGGCCGCCCTCCAGCGCGTCGTTGCCGCCAGCGACGCATTGAAACTGATCACCTTTTTGGAAAACGGTGGACGGGGGGTAAAATCATCAGCGATGAGATAGTGATATGGGGTTTATATTGGGTTATGGGGCTGATATGGAGTTTATACATAATTACTCACCATTTAGGTGTGGTGATAAGTATGGTTGTATGGTGTGAAAAATCGTCTAAAAACATTTGTGTTTTACGTGGGCTTGTGATTTGGTAATGATATAATGATTGGCACTAACCCTGACAAGGATCGCTTCGTGATGGTTATCATGGTTCAAAAAGTCATCCACTGGCTTTCGGTTGTATGGTTGCAATGATAGATAGACAATCGACAATTAATTGATCACTCTTTTCGTGGGGATTGATTTTTTTTATCTTTTTGGCGCTTGCTACAAGCCTTGTTTGCAATATTTTGGTTAGCAAAAAAATCAACGCGACTAAACACAATATTAACAATTTCTGGACCAAACTATTGCATTGGATTGGTGCGCTTTGATACCCTCCGGTTGACACATCTGACAACATGAACTTGCAACGGCTTTGAAATCCCCCAGCCGGCCCGGGAACATAGTCTTTATACATATACCTGCCTCATCCTGCCTCTTCCAAAGTGGGCTTAATTGCTGCCTTTTGCCCAATGAATAAGTTTTGCATAGTTTTGCACAAGAACGACCTTTTTGGGCAAACCAGAGTTTGTTCTGATATATATCAATATATATATATATATTATAGCTGCCAAACCAGTTTTTCAGCGGCGAAAATGCCCCACCAAACGGCAAAAATACCCGACTACGTGGGCTGACAATTTCTCACAATATCTCACAATGGCATTTATTTTCGGGGACGGGGTTTTGTCGCAAGAACGGCGACAATTCTAGTGTTTCTGAGCAGCGGCAAAAATAAGTACCATATGGAAGATCCAGGTATATATATATATATATACATGGTTTTTGTCAGTTTCAAAATTTTGCATCATTCCAGTTCTTGAACAGCAAAAAAACACATTTCAAACAGTAACAAAACAAATTCAGTTGAACCTTATTTGGTGCCTCAATGCCCACGCCAAAAAAAAACAACTGGCCATTGCCACAGTTGAGCTCCCAACATTCGAGCGCCACGGGCCGTCAATAAACCTTGGACCAGGCTAAGCATTATGGTGATTTCCATAAATTGGGTATCCCAAAATGGTTGGTTTATAAAGGGAAATCCCATTAAAATGGATGATTTACGGGTATCCCCATTTTAGAAAAACTCCTTATTTGCCAGACCTCAACACTTGCAAGTTCGTGCCCCTGTTCCGAAAGACATCTTCTAGACCTCATCAATGAATTAGCTCATGGAGGCTACAAACAACATACCACTGCAAAACGCAAATTCATCGAAAAACACAAATCCGAACCAAAACGCGTCCCCTTCGACACACATGTCATGTGCAAGATCTTTGTGCCAACAAACTCCAAAGTTTTCTTCCATTGGGCTGCATTGCCGAGAACGCCGGCCAAGCAACCTCAAAAGCGCGGAAATTCGTGTTGGGTCTAAAACAGCACCAGAAGATGATAAGTGCAGAAAGCTTCGTGTGAAAATTAAAAAATACCAACCAATGTTGACACGGGCTGAGCAAAAACCTCACCAAGAAAGACACAATCCGCACAGTAAACACGTTGCACCTGTATATACTTGTACCACATGTTCGCAAACATTTGAATCAACCAAAGATGTGATAGGACAAACTTGCAGCCGAGGAACTCAAACTGATTGCGTTTGGTTCCAGGCCAGCCACTGTCGCGTTGCCAAACAAAGACAAAGCAGCTTTCCAGGCACGCGGGCCCTGCAGGGAATGTGCAAGCGTGTCGTGCAGCGCAAGATGCGCGTCCCATACAGCGCCAGATGCGCAGCAAGGTCGACGCTTCCATGCAATTCTGGGTTTGTCCGCCAGGCAGGCAACCGCGAGCACGCAATTTTTTCAGAATGGGCATGTTGTTTTAAGGCAGCTCGATCCATTCATGAATCATAGCGGATCAGAAACAAGCAAGTGGTGCAAATTGGAAGTGAAGATGCCTTGCTTCATGATCAGTTTGCGAATTCAGGCGACTGCGTGTTGCTTGCGACTTTCTTTGTGTCGGAAACCTGATTGCCAAATTAAGCGTAATGAGAAGAAAACACATGACTATAGATTACTTAAGAAGGGTTTGTGTTTTGAAAGGGCAAGACTCTTTCACATGGTTTCTTGTATCGGCGGTGCTTTCTAACAGTGTTTGGACCTCTTGCGGGCCACCCCGTAGACTCGTATCTTGGAGGTCCAAAACTCATGTATCATCAGGAGGAGCCTATATCCTATAATCAGTAGGAAACTTGCAGAAACTTGTTTGACTGGGCCTCATGAAGCATGGAAACATTTAAACATCTGATTTGGACAAGAGAATGTATCACTATATGACTTCACCCCTTCAACGAATCCCCGGACATCCCTGAATTTGGATACTTTGAATACTATCCACGAATCGTCACAAGACACGGTCTAATCACAAACTTGACAGCCTCATTGTTTATGTCCCGTTTGTTAACCACAATCATGCCCCTACTTAGTTTCACCGACGCATCATTTACACATCATGTGTCATATAGGTCACTCTGGAACAGAAACATCCTGTTGTGTGAGTCAATATAGTAAACATGGTGTTGCCTGTAAATCGGGTGCCGCACTTCATCCAGTGGTTCACAATCATGTTCCCTACATTTGAATGACCCTGTGGGGTAGCCGCACTTCATCCAGTGGTTCACAATCATGTTCCCTACATTTGAATGACCCTGTGGGGTAGACAATGATTCCCCCTTTTTCAGACTCCGCCAACTAGCATATTCAATTATAATTTACCAGGTAGTGCCCCGCCGGGGCGAGAGTGTCGAAAATAACACATGGCTATAGGAAGTCGATGGCCTATAGGAAAGCTTTTGCGATGCAGAAGCAATGAAGCGTTGAAGTTGTGAGGTGCATCAGCGAATGAGCAAATGGCTGTTATAGTTGAGAATCAATGAAGTGACATAATCCGAAAGAATCCGTGCAGAAGTGGGTGAACCAACGAGTCAACGAATCAGAAGCAACGAAGCAATGACTCAATGAATCAAGCAACCAGCGAGCCAATGAATCGATAAATCAATGAATCAATTTCAGGGATTCAATGAGTCAATGAACCAACGAATCAGTGATCAATGAATGACCCAATGAATCAATGATTCGATGATTCAGTGAAACAATGCATCAATGAACTAATGAACAAATGAATCAGTGAATCCAAGAACCAATGAACCAATGAACCACTGAACAAAGGGATGGATGAATGAATGGATGGATGGGCGGATTCCTTTTTCTTTGTTGATCTATTTTTCCTTCTTCACTGAGCGACCTCTTCGCTGAGGCACCCCTTCTCTCAGCTACTTCTTCTTTGAGCAGACACTTATCTGGTGCTTGTGCTCTGAGTTGCCTAGCTCTTTTGTAGCTTCTGCCACCCAATTCTTCTCTTGGCGCAGCTGTTGCAATGTGTTTAGCGTCTCCAGCTGCAATCCCGCAAAGCACAAGGGTAGCACATTATGGTGAAGGGCTACCTTCCACGCAGCTGTTACAATGCGTTTAGCAACCCCCGGCCGCTTGCCAACAGCGTCGCAGTATCACTCATGCTTTGCTGCCCGCAGCCGTGCCAATGCGTTTTGTCACAGCCGGTTGCAAACCCGAATAGCAGGAGCATCACACACAAAATCGACCAACATCCGCGCAGCGCTGACAATGGGCACGATTCCGCTCTGCTCCGATCTGATCCCCTCAGCCTCTTGCGATTCTTATGTGAAATCGAACTCTCGCTTCAGTCATGCACATTTTGCCGACCTCATCTTCTAAAAATGCTCCGAGCCTCCGAGCCCATCATTTTTGGTTTAACATGTTGAAGTGCACATCGAGCTCTCGCTCCAGTCTGGTGCAAGTTTTGCCGACCTCATCTTCTAAAAGTGCTCCGAGCCTTCGAGCCCGTCATTTTGGGTTTAACATGTTGAAGTTCAAATCGAGCCCTCGCTTCAGTTTGGTGCACATTTTGCCGACCTCCTCTTCCAAAAGTGCTCCGAGCCCGTTATTTTTGTTTAACATGTTGAAGTGCAAATCAAACTCTCGCTTCAGTCTGGTGCACATTTTGCCGACCTCCTCTTCCAAAAGTGCTCCAAGCCCGTCATTTTTGTTTAACATGTTGAAATGCAAATCGAGCTCGCGCTTCAGTCTGGTGCACATTTTGCCGACCTCCTCTTCCAAAAGTGCTCCAAGCCCGTCATTTTTGTTTAACATGTTGAAATGCAAATCGAGCTCTCGCTTCAGTCTGGTGCACATTTTGCTGACCTCCTCTTCCAAAAGTGCTCCAAGCCCGTCATTTTTGTTTAGCATGTTGAAATGCAAATCGAGCTCTCGCTTCAGTCTGGTGCACATTTGGCCGGCCTCCTCTTCCAAAAGTGCTCTGAGCCCGTCAGTTCTTTGCTTTTTTAAACATGTTGAAGTGCAAATCGAGCTCTCGCTACAGTCCTGTGTGCACTTTTTGTCGACAACTTTTGCAGGTCGAGCACCGCACCCACGGAAAAGACCCTATATATTATACTTTGGCGACCACGGAAGCCACTTTACCCGAAAAACACAGGATTTCGTGCCCGAGAGTGCTTGTATGTGAATTCACGCGTTCCCGACCTGCTACACTTCCCAACTACTTCATGATGGGTGGTTGATCATGATGATGTGGTTGACATGATGATGTGGTCGACATGATGATGTGGTCGACATGATGATGTGGTTGACATGATGGTGGGAATGCTAACCATGAGAATCGTTTTCTAACTAAACTTCCTTTGATTATATATATATATATATACCAATTGACTCCCATGATTCCTGGATAAATCCACATGTTTGATGCTCAAGTCCACCATATCACGACCCAAACATCGCTTTCAGATAGTGTCACTCATCTTGGCAATTAGCCTCCCAAATAACAGGAACTACCAACAAAAAATATCAGCTTGGATGTGCCGCGCGGTGGACTCTGGAACTCATTCTGTCTCAGCATTCGTGTCTTTTTGGATGTGCATGGCTGGTAATATGATTTGTTCACCGAAAATAATGGTGTTTCTTGAGTAATTATGAATAATTATATAAGATATTGGAACAAAACAATGACGTGCAAACTTGCACAGTTCTTGCCGACCATGTTCCCGGGGATGCAAGAATAATAAGTGCTGTCCCCCACAAACCCGGAAAAATGAATAGACATATCTAAGACAAAAAAGGTCTTAATTTCAGCAAAGCTCCTCTTACAAGGTATACTGGCTCGGAATGATATAATGTTGGACGTCGATTAGTACGAGGATTCACTATTGTGAAAAGTTTTTCCAAAATTATTCTGGGTCTGTGGAATTGATTTGGGGGCGCACTATTGTGTAAAAGTTTCTTGGGCTTCTTGGGTGTATTTTCAGTTTTTTGTTTGAAACATTTTCCATTTTTCAGACTTTGTTCAGCATTTTTATTTTTTATTTAAAAAAATAATTACTTAATTACGTAATAAGTATTCAGCTAATTGATGAATATGAGCATTTTTAAAGCACCATGAAAAAAAGCCCGCAAACAATGTTGTAAGGGGGTAGTCCATGAGCAACATTGATCCTCAATAGTATGTTTGTTGTAGGGGTCCACTATTGTGTCCAGCTGCTGCCTGAGGTGAAAAAATCATACATTTCTTTTACCATTTCCTTTGCTAAAGCTTTTTTCTTTTACTTTCTTAGTTCCATCCTTTTGGAATTCTCAGGAATGTCCAATTTCCCAAAATATATGATGCCTTATTAAAACCCCACCCAAAAAAAAAACAGCAGCCACACAATTTTTCAAGGGGGTAGTCCATGAGCAACCCTGATCCTCAATAATGTGTTTGTTGTGGAGGTCCACTATTGCGTCCAGCTGCTGCCTGAGGTGACTAAAACATAATTACATTCCTTTTACCATGTTCTTTGCTAAAGCGTTTTCCTTTTACTTAGCTCCATTCTTCTTGGAATCAAAATCAAAAGATTTTTCCAAAGGATGAACTTCAGCCAACCAAAACAAAACCATGAATGACCATGATCTTCAATAGTATGTCTGTTGTGTGAGTGAAATTAGGCCCAGCTTTTTTTTGAAATGTTTTTTTTGTAACAAAATAATTTTCTCCTTTCCTTTGCTAAAGCTTTTGTCTCTTGCTTAGTTCAATTCTCCTGGCATCCTCTCCTTGATTTCTATGGTGTTTCTATGGAAGTTTGATATGTTTTCAAAAGATTCTATGTAATTTCTATGGTGTTTCTATGATATTCTATGGTGTTTCTAAAGATGTGTCTATGGTAGTTCTGTGGGTTTCCTATGGGGTTTCAAAAGGATGCCTATGGGATTTCCATTGGATTCCTGTGGGATTTCTATGGGATTTCTTTGGGATTTCCATGAGATGTCTTTTCGATTTCTATGGGATTCCTATGGAGCTTCCGTGATGTTTCTATGATATTTCTATGGGATTAGTGTACTATGGGATTCCTGAGGGAATTCTATGGGATTCTTATGGGATTTTTTTGTGTTTCCTATATGCTATTTCCATGTCATTTCTATGATCTTTCTATGGTATTCGTATTGGATTCCCATGATGTTTCTATGAGATGCCTATGGCATTTAAAAAAGGATTTCTATGGTATTTCTATGATATTTCTAGATGATTTCTTTGGGAATTCTATGATATTTCTATGGAAATTCTATGGGATTTCTATTGGATTCCTGTGGGATTTCCATCGTATTTCTATGATATTTTTTTGGGGCTACTATTGGATTTCTATGGGATGTCGATGGTATTTCTATGGGATTCCTATGGTGGTTCAGAAGGATGCCTATGGGATTTCCATTGGATTCCTGTGGAAGTTCCATGATGTTTCTATGATATTTCTATGGGATTAGTGTACTATGGGATTCCTGAGAGAATTCTATGGGATTCTTATGGGATTTCTTTGTGTTTCCTATATGCTATTTCCATGTCATTTCTATAATCTTTCTATGGGATTTCTGTGGGTTTCCTATGAGATTTCCATGATATTTCTATGATATTTCTATGGGATTACTATGGAATGTCAATTGAAAGCAAGTTGAAATTCAATTTAAAATAATTTCAGACCAAATTGAAATCAATTGTAAATCAATAGAAAGTAAGTTGACATCAATTGAAAATCAATTGAACGTAAATTGAAATCAATTGATCGTAAATTGAAATCAATTGAAAATCAATTGAAAGTAAGTTGAAATCAATTGAAATCAATTGAAAATCAATTTGAAGTAAATTGACAGTAAATTGAAATCAATTGAAAATCAATTGAAATCAATTGAAAATCAATTGGAAGTAAATTGACAGTAAATTGAAATCAATTGACAATCAATTGAAAATCAATTGGAAGCAAATTGACAGTAAATTGAAATCAATTGAAAATCAATTGATCCAATTTTATTCCGGTCCCTTAAAAAATCCACCCTAAAGTGGATCCAAAAATTGTTTGAGGGGGGGCGACATAATCTGACATGTTTCTTGGCTGCATCTCAATGGATGTCAGTATTGATCATTTGAGGACTCTTTTCAACACAATGAATGGAACGTTGATTTTCTGCGAATATTGAAACTCAATCCGGGGGGTTCCCCCACAGAAATCGAGATACAATATTGCATACATTCCATATCTCACCAGTTCATAATCAAATATCACGTTGCCAATCACTGGTTAAGCTTCAGTATCGGTGTAAAGGAGGAAGTTCTCTACATGGTGATTAAACTATGCAGTTATGGCCCAAGTTATGGCCGTTTACCAATTATAATTGGCTATAACTGAGTATTTCTATGGGATAAAAAACATTCCATTTCTAGGGTGACAACTGTTAGTACTTATACCTGGTATAAATTGGGCCATAAGATGCCATAGATCCCGACGACTTGGGTTTTGTTCGGCGGACCTGGCAGGCGGCCATAGCCACGTTGTAGCTGATTCTGGCCAAAGCTGGTGTTCCCAAAGCGGGGTGCCCTGGGAAAATATGAGATGTGCTTATCTGAAAATGAGATATCGAGAGGCTTTGTTCGGATATAATGGGATATAATGGCATGTCATGGGATATAATATATATATATATGTATAGATACATGTATACATATTATACATTTATATATATATATGTATAGTATGTATAACCATGATTAACCATGAAAATGATACGCATCTAAATTTATATCCCAGAGTTAGTGGCACTGTTAATGAGAAAATGAGCAAAAGCACAAAACAAAATGATAAATTTTAATGTTATCACATATTGAAACAAGACATATGTTATTTTTCGAAAGGTGCCACTTTAGAATATTATATATATATATATATTATACATAGTTCATAATACCAATATATATAATATAATATATATATAATATAATATATATATATATATAATATAATATATATATATAATATAATATATATATATAATATATCATTGAATGGGAGTCATATATATATATATATATAAAATACCAAATATATAATCCCTAATTTTGCTCGTAATTTCTCACCAGTGCGGGGGTGTTTACCCCCAAACGCTCCAGAGTTGTCACTGCAAAACACGTCACGACGATGCCAGTTCACTTCCAACTACTTGTGATAATCCGCTATAACACGGCGATGAAACACAAACTATATATATATAGATACACAGTTCAGTGATGTTCAGTGTCATCTCCGATCCGAAGTTGAGGACTTTTGAATTTTTGAGACCACCATGTTAAAATGTCCGCCCAAAGAAGCCGATTGATCCTCGAACATACTACAGGCCTAAAGGATCCTGAAGGCCTAACAACTCAAGTGTTGTGTTCCTTGTTCCTTCTACTGTAGGGTCCTAGTAGGTGGATGCACGCTAGTGCAACATTCCTGGTGCTTGCCTTTTGACCCTCAAAGTATTGATCAAATTGGCTAAACCAGGTCCAAGTGTTGCTAATTCCAAGCTGAAAAGTAAGTGCTAAAGGGACCAAAGGGACCAAAGAAGATCATCATTCCAAGAATGTGTCGCATGGAAAATAACAAGTCAAATCACTCAGCAGTAATTCTACTGCTTATATATACCCACGATATGCCATATTTTTGTTTGGTTATTTCAACCATTTCTGTTTGCTGAAACCACCAAACCACTGCTGGTTAAACCACCAACCGGCTTGTGACTTTTCATTGACCTCCCCAGCCTATCAGGCGCCAGGTGGTTCTCATACATCACCAGAAAAAGGCGATGTGCAGAAATCCAGCAGCTGGCTTTTTCCTGGTGGGAGAAAAAACATGGCTCGTTCCCTCAAAAAAAAAATGGGGATCAGATTTTGCCGTTTTCAGGCAGCACCATCAAATCAGGATATACACTCTGGTAATTTAACAGCAATTGAAAATGGCCCAGTCGAAACAGTGGATTTACCCACTAAAAATGGTGATTTTCCATAGTTATGTTAGTTTACCAGAGGGTATAGAATGCCATTCGATCTCCCAAGGGAACATTCACCAACAAACACACATTTAGTGCTGGTTTCCAACCCGGGGGATCACGAAACATCGTTCTTTTCCATCGATGGAAGCATCATTTCTTAGGGACTTTGGGGGTATAATTATTCATGTTCCATGTTTAGGGCACCCATATCACATCTGAGGTCACTTAAGACACCTTAAGACCAGTTTCGCATGCGCTCATGGCCGAATTGAAGGTGATGCGATTGGCTTGCCTCAACTGCGCGGCAAAGCACGAATGGATCAATATTGCACCATGGGTGTTACATCGAAGACCTGTTCGAGGAAACTTGACGAACTCTCTAGCCAAAGAACATTGCAATGTCCATCTACTCCATGGTGCTGGAATATTGACCCATATTTATCAATGTTTACGACCATGTTTTTTGTTGGTAAATGTATGGTGCAAGTGGGATACAAGAATAGATCAATACTCAACATAGACAGTATGTTGCTATTCTCTAAGGTCGTTGGACAAACCAATTGATGTTTCTTTGCATGCACCCTTGCGGAAAAGATTGAGGTTGTGGAAAAGCAAACCATGTTGAGACAAACATATCTGGGTCTGTTTTTCTCAATGTAACACATCTATTTTCAATATGACCGGTGAAGTTTCACCCGTCCAACTCCACATTTAGCTACCCATTCTATGGCCATCAGTGGGGTGAGGTGGGGTCGGTTGGGTTGGGGTGGAGTGGGGCAATAACGTTCAATTGTAGTTGTAGCATGTTGTAGCATACGCCATGCTACGCCACTGGACGTTTTCTTGCATCAGCACCTCAGCACCATTACGTTATGCTTGTATATTAATGTATACATATATATATACATATGACGTGTAAATAAATAAATAAATAATGAATATATAAATAATAAATATATATATATATACACATACACTGAAGGTGTATATATATATATACAATATCAAATTAAACTATATATTATATATAACGTATATGTGAGTCAACATACATATATAACATATATCACATATATGTGAATCATATATAAATGTATAGCATTCATAAAACATATACAAATATATATATATATGTGCATATATATATAACATGAACATATATATATAATAAACAAATTATGATGCAATTGTATGTGTACATATACATTTACATATTAATACATTTACATATGCATATACATATGCATATATATATATATATATCTATGTACATACATGTGTCTCCACTTATTGCAGGCAAGATGCATCTGCTGCTCCTCAAGATCTGCCAGTAGGACCAGTGCCTCTTGCCATTTTTTCGCTTTTTCACAGGAGCTGATCACGGTGTTGTAGCTGACCACGTCTGCCTGAGGTCTGAGCAGTGTTCAAAACCCTAGCTTGATGGGTCTTTCATGGAGGTGTCCTAAAAGTCATGTCATGGATGACCATGACTTGGTATTGAAATCCATGTTTTTGGGGATCCCCCATTTAAAGAAACCACCATATGGATAAATGGCAGTATGAATGGAAAAGATGAGGGCACATATAAAGTCATCTGCCTTTGTCTGAAAATTAAAGATATCCCCAATCTATGGCAATCTGAATTATTGGGGAAAACATGTTCAACAAATGCGATTTTGGGAGTAGCCTTTTTTCATGCCAAAAAAACATACCTGGGATGCGCATGGATGCACACAAGCCAGCTGCAGGTTGGAAAGGATCCTCTACGACGAAGTGACACATCTTGGAACATGTGTTCATCCTGTTCATACTGGTCCCCAGGGGTTATATGCCATATTGGATGATGTTAATCCCCAGTGTACTGCATAGTAAAACCATAGATAGTCTAACAATCATCCACCAACAGGGGTTTAGAACACTACTCACTTGAACATGGCGGCTTAAAACCAAAAGAATCGATGAATTAGGATTTCGCTGACACTCCACACAGGATATCGTCTCTTTCATCGATGAACCGCCAAAAGCTGCTGGAATGCGGGCTCAAGTTTGTAGGTCATAGAAACTTACCAGCTGTCTCTATGTCCTGTCTTGTACATATACATATACATATATACAGTATATGTATAGTAAGACACATAATATATATAAATATATATATATAAATATATATATATGTAAATATATATATATATATATATATAAATAAATGTATATATATAAATATATTAGAGCATGTATATATATATATATATATACGCATAATATCATGTATATATATATATGTATATACATAATATCGTGTTCCAGGTTCGAGGACCCCCCCCCTCCCCCCCCACAGTCATGGTTCCCCCCTCCCCCCTGTGGATATGGTCCTGTAGGTAGTATAGGTAGAAATATGAGGTTCTCCATCCAAACTGGTGCAAATACTATGGAAATATGAGGTTTTGCATCCAAAATGCTGTAAATACCATGGAAATGAAATATTCTAGGTCAGGGAGTAGGGGACCATACCATTGGGGGGGCTACGGGGCCGGGGACCGGGATCATATATACTCACTTTATATCATGTATATATTTATCTATACTGAAAACAAAACACATATATATATACATACAAATGTTTGTATACATATAAGTATCATGTATTGTAATGTATGTATACATATAAGTATCATGTATTGCAATGCATGTATATATATATATTGTATATTATACATTATACTTATATACTTAACATTCATGATTATACAAGGACCACATGACTTCAGGACCTTATTTCACTATGTTCTGGTGGTCTTTTATTCCAGCAACTTACTGCAGTCCCTGCCACCCTGTAACCTGCAAGTCATGGAGGTTCATCTCGAAGAACAGAAGCAGGGCCCGTTGCCATTCAGCAGCTTTCTCACCTGAGCAGGGCCAGTTGATCCTATTTGAACATGCCAAGATTTCCAGTTGATATCATAATCCAATTAGAAAGGGAAGGGAAAAAACAACAATAACAACAACAACAATCCTCAACCAACTTTTGTTTACCCCATATCTTTCATTTAAAAAACGCGTTGTTCATTTGTTGACGGTCCAAGTCAAAGCTTTTTGAAACTGCCGAGGGAACAACCTTTGATCCCAGCGCAGGTTACCCCATGGAATCAGCGTCAGTGGCATTTGTGGACGGTGGACAATGACCTGCCAATCTTTGCCAAGGCGTTCATTACCATTAGATCAGTACTTTTACCCTCAAAGTAGCTATTGAAATAGAAAACACTAGCTGATTTCATCTAACTGTACTAAACTTATGCAATATAAACCCTTCTAACTGATTTGATTTGATCCAACTGATTTGATTTTGTGGATGAATCAAGATAATCAAGAATCTGGATTCTACACCCACCCGGCTCCCAAGACCGAAACACAGGCAGACAGCAGGGCATTGTACAGAGTGACGTCCAACACGTGGCCTGACAGGCTGACGTCCCGCGGCGGCCCCGGGTGATATACCATGTGAAAGGAACAGTTGTTCTATGGGGCGCAGATAAGGATAAACTTAACAATTGTTAAGGATATATTGTTCTTGTAAGGATTATTGTTCTATTAGATAAGGATATATCCTTAATCGTTGTTTTTCGGTGACATTATGAAGGATATAATTCATGGATATTAAAACCATGACCCTGGCACTGCCATGATATTTCATGGACATGATGAATTTATGTTAATGAGATATCAAATATCATCAACAAGACATAAGTGGGATATAATGAACAATAAGGTGGGGTTGTGCAACAAAATCATGCCATGACCATCACTTGTTCAAGGTTTGACCCAGAACTGGTCGAGATTTCACCAACACAATTTTTGGGTCAGAGTTCAAACGTACAATTCTGGGGTTAACTGTTTTAACCAACAAAACTGGGCTCTTACAGTAAACCAAGACATGAAAAAAAATAGGGATATATTGGGGAATATCATTGGATCTACATGTGTATACATGTAACTGGTTAGTGGTTGAGCCTACCCCTCTGAAAAATATGAGTTCGTAAGTTGGGATGATGAGATTCCCAATAGATGGAAAAATAAAACATGTTCCAAACCACCAAACAGTGTATATATATATATACACGCATAATCCAACCAAACATATGATACGCGGATTGTCCAAACATGCCAGCGCCTCCTATCTATTGCACTTTTTTACAGGGAGAAACGAGGCTTTAAACCAGAGGGAGTTGATCTAAGCTACAGTATGTTCAAACTGATAATTCTATCTATAACTGGACCCCACCTGTGTTAAGCCGAGTCATCATTTGAAATCATCCTGGATATCTATACATACATATGTATATATATATATGTATATTCATAAAGCTGGATTTCAGTCAGTAAAGTCAAGTGCAAGTGGATCATCATGGACCCGGATGGATGTTTAAAGATATATATATATATACATATTGAAGCAATCCAATGACTGGAGGTATGGTTGTCTTTCAATTGAGGCATCTTCAGGCCCTACATCATGATTGGGATGCTGGAGACCCCAAATCCATCTTCATGTGACTCAACACTGTTGGGGTCATAAGATTGGACATCTACCTTCCCAAGTCCCAGCATGCCCGTACTTTTCCCCTATGGAGTCCGAGATTATTGTTACATACTATATTTGAGGGTCAATGTACACCTATCACTCAAGGTAGATTGGGTCACTTCCTGATTTTGCGGGGGCGCCTGCATGTCGCAAGACTTCGACGAAAAGCTGCAAGGATTTTTGCCACTCCTCTAAAAAGACAGCGGTTTTGGATGATTTTGGTGAACAAACCCCACGTCGAACATATGATAATCACATGGAAAGTTAAAACGGGCTTCAAGCATGCTTGAAACCACAATATAATAGATGTTTGAACAAACACATTATTTTTTTATGATGTGTATGAACAATCCCGATCTCCATGCTGTTCCAATAGGTTTGATGCATTCAGCATTTGCCATATCCAAACAAACCGCTCCACGGTCCACTGGTATGCTCCGTATGCACAAACGCTCGCAACCGAAATTGTCAGTACGTGAATACCCTCTGGTAAACTAACATAGCTATGGAAAATTACCATGTTTTATGGGTAAATCAACAGACATCAACTATACATGGCCATTTTCAATTTCGCAAACTGTAAACGTTTACCAGGCCGGGTCATCTCCATTCATTCTCCATTGATGGGTTCCTCGGATCGAACACCAAAGTTTTTTCAGTTTCACGTGGCGCCACGTTGCGGGTGTCATATGGTGTCATATCATGTTCAAAGCCCATACCCTCTGGTAATTTAACATAGCTATTGAACATGGCCATAGAAATAGTGAGTTTTCCCATTAATTAATAGCATGGTGATTTTCAATAGCTATGTTAGTTTACCAGAGGGTAATCAACTGGAATGGCTACACGAGTTTTCCTCAGCACGAGCACATGCGCTGATGCTGTTGGAGTAGCTGATGGCATTGGGTGTCAGCCTTTGCTCCCCCAGAATCGCAAAGAACCACAAGGCTGTCTGCCTGGCTGTAAACTGTGGTGGCACCCGAACATGGCGACAAACATGGCAAATTCCCGAACTCAAAAGGCATTTGTTGATGGGAAATTCCCGAAATAAATGGAGGTGTTAATGGGAAAACCATCTATTATTCATCATAAATTTGCATGTGCTGGTGGGGAAAAAACAAACTAAATTAGATATATTTCCAGCAAACCATGCTTAATTGCCTTCGAAGGTAATGCCTGGAGCATCTATTGGCCATCATGATTCTCATGATGAAAACACCAAAATTGGCGGATTTAACAATCAGACATTGGTGATATGGAAGGGGCCCACCAGTTATGTTTGTTGCATTATCTTGCCCCATCTACTGTAACTAGCGGAATTTGGCCCCCTCCTGTACCCATGAATATGAATGAAACGCAGGTGAAGGTATATGCTAACATAGATCGCCTGACAATAGGGCACCCAATTTCACCCATATTCACCGATTCACCCCATGCGTACAACACCATGTTGCCCTCTCGTAATCAAACATGGCAATGGAAGAGCCTCCATTCATAGATATGATTTTCAAATGATGTTCCCAGAATCTTTGTTCATAATGGCGATTTCTTTCCCATTGCCATGCTTGGTTACCCAAGGGCACCTACTATTTGATGCCCTTTTGTTCATAGGGGGGCCGGGGCTCATCCAAATTAAATTCGCATTGGATAAATCAAAATCGTGTCACGGGTTGCATCCTCATTTGTTACCGATCAAACCCCTACTGGTCTGAGTGAAACGATGTTTTGTTGATAGTTACCTTTGGGCCCTTGGGTAATTTAACATGGCTATGAAACATTGTCCGTTAAGTGCGATGCTTTACCTATTGAATTCATGTTCTATAGCGTTAAGTAAATATAAAAGGAAGTACATCCTCATTGTTGCACTCAGCCACATTATATTGGCTCATTGATGCTCATTGTATATCCCATGAGACATCCCATGCCTAAACAAAAGGTTAAATATCGTCCTCGTATCCCCCATTGATCATCTTCCCCAACAGGAATGGAACACCTATGACTATCCTCTAGAATCACATTATATTAATGTCTCTGCATACGCATACACACATGCATATATACACACATGATCACATATTATATATTACATACATCCACGTACAGTATATAGAGGTATCATAATGTATCTATACAATATATAAAGCCATCAACCAACGGAGGTTCCAATGGACCCTCATATGCCTGCCGCTAAGTTTGAGTTTATCCATGCTTCGCTTTGGGCAAACACTTTGATTCGGGCTCCATGTGTTGAAGCATCGCTTTCATTTTCTGCAAAGCCATCCTGAAACGATGGCTTCCCGTGCATAAACTGGACGCGTAGCGGCTACAGTAGCAATTTTAAGCTCCAAATTGCGACATGTCTGGTTTGCTGCCATGTTGCCAATGTCCCTGGTTCTTGCCTTGGCGCATGTTGAATGGCGGTCCCTAAAAAGAGAGTGGAGACATGAACGCTTGGAACTTTGACAAGAACAAAAAGGCAACTCCATCCAAGCGTCTGACACAGTGCGCCCCGGTATTCTGACAAGTCAGCTGTCGATGTGCCATACCATCACAAGGCGGTACCCCAAAGTTAGCAAACAAAGTTTGTTTATAGCTGATGTAACTAGGGCCGATGCCTGGTTCTTCAAAGTGACCTTTTCCACCACCATTGCGAGGTCACTTAACCCCAATTTTAGGGCCACTTAGCCACCTGAAATTGTCCAAAGGGTCACTTTGAAGAACCAGGGGGTCGATCTATATATACATACTGGTTAAGTTATGGTCGAGTATAATGGTGTTCGAGTTATAGATATATCAACCACCTGGTTTATATTATATATTAACCATTACATTCTGGTTGGTGGTTTCAACCCCTCTAAAAAATATGAAAGTCAGTTGGGAAAATAACAATCCCAATATATGGAAAAAGAAATTTCATGTTCCAAACCACCAACCATTACATTTAATTGTGGTTGTAATCAGCAAACTCGAGCGCGCCGCCTGGCAGAGATGGACACATCGAAAACATGTCGACTGATTTTTTGGGATATGGATCCTTTTCATGGTGATGAAACCTGGCGAGCTGAAAAATCTTCCATCAAGGATTTTCCGACCTAAACATCCATTTAGTTAGTGTTTTTCCCTGCATAGTTTGCTATGTGCTTTTTTCAATTAGAACTTCCACTCATAGTGGATTTACCATTGCCACGTTTGATTATTGGATGGTATTTCACTTTGACCTTCTATAAGTTAAGGCAAGGGTTTGCACCAAACATCTCGGCTTCAGGTCACAGCCCCTCCGTCGAGTAACAGCGGTTGATCAAATGGTTGTACTTCACCAAACGTGGAGAGGCGTCCATGAAGCATTGATGGCCACATGGCGCGTTCGGGGTGGCAGGGAGGATAGTAAACAATGACGTGTCATAATGTGTCATATCAGCAGGACACATGAATTTGCATGGAATACATATTAGGCAGAACAAGGTGTCATTCAAACTTCAAAGACTCCACGGGCAGCATATGGATTTGTCTGAACATACGATTATTTTGCCTTTGATGGTCAATGATTATATAAAGTAGCCATGAATTGGGGGTCCATTTCCAGACAAACCCGCACCACATTGTTGACTGTGTTTTCCATCAACACATCCCATTATATAAATGCCATTCAATCACTATTATTTCCTAGATGAATCCTCATGTTTCACGATTTTTTTGTTGGTTATGTCCGTGTAAAACATTGTAAAACAGTGCTTAAGCTGAATTTTGGTATGTTTCATACCCACACGACATGACAAAATCCAAATGTCATGACATCGCTTTCATGCCCTTGGACCAGTGCAAAGCTTCTCACCATGTCATGTTTCTGCTGGCGGAATTGGAACACCATGGGATCAAAACATCATGGGAAAACTCATGGACAAATACAGGAAACACCATGTGAAACACCATGAAAAAAAAACGCCGCGCAAACCAATGGATAAAAACAACAACACTTTGATCGTGAATGAACTTTTCGACCGTTGTGATTCACCAAATTGTTTTTTTTTGGATCCCAACGGATAGTTGGTGAGAGATTGCGAAGCAAAGTGGCAAGACCCGCGAACCAACAAACGTACAAGACCAGTACAAGACGAGTGCCAACAAACATATCTTTAACTTCTGCTAAGGCCCGAAATCATACAATAATGTAACAGGAAAGCTCCACCACATCCATTTCCCCACCAGAAAACGCAAGATGCAAATGTGTTTTGAGTTTTGGATACATCTCAAAAATATCAACATGTCTATTTCCAAACACCCTCTGTTGTAACGCTTGGTAGTCGATGTCCACCATCGCTGTTTCTGCGCGAAAAACGCGATTCACACCAAGATGCCATGGCATCACCGGCCTCAGGGAGATGTTTGGCCAATTTTCAGATATCAACCCATTTTAATGATTATCTATGGTTAATGGTTGATGATTATCTATGGTTAATGGTTGATGATTATCTATGGTTAATGGTTGATGATTATCTATGGTTAATGGTTGATGATTATCTATGGTTAATGGTTGATGATTATCTATGGTTAATGGTTGATGATTATCTATGGTTAATGGTTGATGATTATCTATGGTTAATGGTTGATGATTATCTATGGTTAATGGTTGATGATTATCAGGGAGATGTTGATGGCCAATGGATATCAATTATTTTAATGTGATCTATGGGTTAATGGTTGATGATTATCTATGGTTAATGGTTGATGATTATCTATGGTTAATGGTTGATGATTATCTATGGTTAATGGTTGATGATTATCTATGGTTAATGGTTGATGATTATCTATGGTTAATGGTTGATGATTATCCATGGTTAATGGTTGATGATTATCTATGGTTAATGGTTGATGATTATCTATGGTTAATGGTTGATGATTATCTATGGTTAATGGTTGATGATTATCTATGGTTAATGGTTGATGATTATCTATGGTTAATGGTTGATGATTATCTATGGTTAATGGTTAGAAAGTATCTATCTGGTTGGTGGTTGACCTACCCCTCTGAAAAAATGATGGAGTCGAAGTCAGTTGGGATGATGACATTCCCAACTGAATGGAAAAAGTAAATAAAAATGTTCCAAAGGACCAACCAGATCCCAAATAAGCCCAATATTTTGACATCTCTTCCAATATCTTCCGGGCTTTTGCAAATGGGATTGCAGCTGTGAATCCACAGGGGGGAGTCACCTGAAGCGACCGCCTCCAGTAATGTTTCTGGAGGTTGACCTGTCTGACCTCTGATTTCTGAACTGGGGGCCACCTAAGCTATGCAGGCCCATTGCAACGATATTGCAACATGGATTTTCCTAACCCATTGACACGTTCCATTGCCATGTTTGAAGGGCTGTTGCTGCCCAAGTGGCAGGTAGAGCACCCTCGGCAACACTGGCACCTGCAGAGTCGGAAGGGGTTTAGTGGAGTCACGGTGTCAAAACAGTCCCAGATTTTGGTCAACGAAACCAATTAGAGTCGCACCCTCAATTGTTTTTTGGGTCAACGAAACCTGTTCAACCCACACCCCAACTCACCTTGTCTTCGTCTACAAAACTCTTTCGGCAAATCAGAAAATCTGGATCTCTCAACAAAAGAAAACACACATCATTCATTTGTCCATCTTCAACCTGACCTCAATCCATAGAACCCCCAGAAATTGATGTCCCTAGACCCTTCCAAGTAGCCTTAAAAAGTTGTGTTTTACCCCAAATTGTTATTTTATTTTTACTGTTCTTGCAGGGGTAATGGGAGGTGCCCGAATTTGGATCAACCGGAACCCTCCGGTGCCCTCCGGGCAGCCCTCCGGGCAGTCGGACGTACAGAACCCAGCCCAAGTAGGCAGTGAGCACATCTGCATTCGCAGAGGCTTGGGGATGATCCTCAAAAAGGTCCACGTACCTCGCGCCAGATGCGACACTGTGACACCTCCACTTCTCATCGAAGTCATGGATGGAGGTATCCCCCGAGTCATCCAATTTTGAGACCATTTGATTGGAGGTTTAAGAAGGTTTTTCAAATGCCCCAAATCATCCAAAAATAGACCAGCCATACATCATCACAATATTATATATATATAAGTATTTAAACCTATGGTGACTTGGGAATTCCTAATATTGTCCTAATGGTCGGCAATGATCCTCAGGATATTGGTTAGTAGAATGCATGATGAAAAAATCATCACCACACCGGGGTTTTGAACACTGTTCGTTTAGTACCTATAGCCTATTGGTGTGAAATGTTTTGTATATTAATCGGTAATCTTATGTATACTATATAAAGTAATTTTCATTTGATACTAAGACAACATCAGCATTTAAGAACATACCATGTTTCTGTTCTTCCTATGAACCAAAATACATTCATTGACCAAACATTGCGCATTGGACACCGGGACGGACACCAGAAAGACCAAACACCATCACTTTTGATTTTCATGCATATTCCGAATGGGATTCCCTATGAGTCTTCCATACCTTTATGGGATGTATAATATATATATATATATATATTATATATGTAATACGCATATACATATGATTATATATATATATATATTCATTATGTATATATATATATTGTATACATACGTATGTGAATGTATCATATGTATCATATATGTATCATATTACACAAATGAATAGATCAATTGCAGTTTATTTACGCATCCACAGCTTGGTCGTGAAAACTTCATCAAGTTGCGGGAGCAGTTTGTCCAGGTACGGCATCACATGGACCTTGAAACCCGGAAACAAAAAACGTCGGCCGTGTGTCCAGCCTGCCCGCGGTGTTAAAAAAAAAAAAGGGGAACTGCTGGGGACCTGAATCACTGTTGGTTTCTCTGGGAAAATCTAATCACATGAACTCACATGATATGGTGAAATATGATGAAATTGAATTGATACGGGATGCAGTAAATTCACAAGGTGGTGCAGGTTTTTGCTGAAGCTAAGTTAGTTCAGTATAAAACAGCCAACTGCTGTTGGGTTTATGGTAGATATATCGAACTAGTCATGTGGTCACAAACTTGTGTGTGCAAGGGCCAAGTTGGGGATAGCAAACAGCAACCAAATGCCATGTGGCTCATGGCAATCCCACCATTATTCGGAGATTATGATCGTCCTATGCTGCAGATGTTTTGACTCTGTCACAGTCACAGTCGTATGGCGTCGTATGGAACAACTATGTTTTTTTCAGGAATGTCGGATCTGGAAACGTTGACATGGCGGTACAATGCAACTTCCGCAAGGAATTTTAGCAGTTGGAACCCAAAACAAACCATACCTAGCTTTGCTTGATAGACAAGTTTCCCTATATAAAAACTAAACACATAATATGTTTGGATTTTTTGGGGGCTTTGGCAAGGAAACCAATTAGTAGCGTTTGTCCGTAGACCAATGACAAGAAGGATTCATCGGTTCATGTCGCCGGATGCAGAAAAGGCACCATATGCGGCCTGCACCGCTGTCGGAATGGAAAAATGGATGAAAATGGGCTCTGTGGAAATGGGGCATACCGCATTTCAATCATTTAGGCCATTTCAATTGGTCAATGGAGTGGTGAAAAAGGGAAAATTTCCTGGCCTAAGCCCCATAGGAATCATGGGAAAATCCATGAACATCTATGGTTTCCGGTTAAGATCTTCCCTTAAACCAATCCACTGAATTGGGAAAAATGAGCTTGGAATTGGGGGGTACCGGAGTTTCTGAGAAGCCCTTAAAGGCAGTTCTGCGGACGGGATTGCTGGCATTGCCGGGCAGCTTTACAATGACTTGATACACTGCATATGTGGCATCATATGGCAAACATCTCTCAAGCCGCTGCAAGAAGTAGAATGGTTTATCGGATGGGAGTAGATCTCTACTGATTAGCGCATGCCCTCAACTCTTCACCTAATTCCATATGGGTTTAACAAAAATGATGGGAACACCCAAAAAAACAACATCCACTGACATGTCATCTTTCCCATTTGAATGGCCATTTGATTTTAAAATGGCAAGTTTATAGAAACATGATGATATTCTCTGATCAACTGTCATTTGTTGGTCCCTTCAGGTACCAAAGCCATGACAAAAAGGGTTGGACTAAGCATTTCTAGACCATGGCTCGATAGCCACAGCCCAGACCAATAGTGTCCTTTTGGTGAAAATAGAGGGGTCGGGAGCTGGTAGTGCTGGTATACCATCTATCATCATAGAAACCTGTTGTTAAAGGGGTAAACCTTCAAACCCCCCTTTTTTCATCAACCAACCAATGGAAAAAAAGGACATCTATGGCCCCGACCTGATGTATGGTAGGTGATGTCTCAATCGCGGCAATCGTGGCACGATGAAGTCCACGTAGTTTAAAAGGACGGGCAAATGCTGAACACCTCAGCTCTGCAGTTGGCCCGATACATACCAGTTATGTACGCACTAACAGTTGTCACCCCATAGAAATGGAATGTATAATCCCATAGAAATAACCAGTTATAACCATTTATCATTGGTAAACAAGCTTGTAACTGTGGGTAAACTGGTAAACCTCAGTTTGTTTTTTTCGTTTAAGGGGAAACATCCTCTATGTCAACAGGGAAATGTTTAGCGACCTGTGGGTGACGAGTAGCGGAGGTAAATTGATAAACAAGTAAAGAAATCAATATATAAATGTTACATACGTAGATCATAATATATAGTAAGAAGAGGAAAACATACTACTAATAATATTTGTTATATAATATCTTATACCACATATTATGTTATAATATACATACACACTTCACTACGCATATCTGGATATATATGGTTCAATCATACGACATCACAAGTCATGGGGAAAAGGCGTGGGCAAAGCCACAAGTCATCTGTGGCCCGAGTGTTTTCTAAGTGAGTTCAACATGGGCCAAACAATGGTAAATATGTCAAAATTGGCCAAAGTAATATCATTAATTAAGTGTCTTCTATCGTGTTTTCTACTAATTAAAATGGTTTGCCGCCGATTCCATATAATTCCATTGGTATCTCCAATTTTGGATGCTGTTTTTAACCACCCATAAAAATGGAAATGGAAATGGTGGCATTGGATTGACCGCAGAAAAATGACCCCCGAACACTGACGTCCTCGGATGCATATCCAGTTCTAGCTGGATGCGGGAACTACACCCGCGAACGGATCAGATAAACATAGATAATATAATAGATAAATCAACTTAAAAAGAATGAGCCAACCGCTCGTTTTGATCAACCGTTTAATTTCTTGTTCCAAACCTGTACAGTTCCAGCCCTCGAGAGCCCTCGAGATGGCCTGGCTGTTGAAAAAAGGCAGCGATGCAATGTGGTGGAACCCGCAACGGCGTCCCGATAAACGCTGGTTAAATGCGGCTTTTCAACAATGAAATGCGGAAATTCCGAATATATTGGATGTATTGGATGTAAACAAGCACATAATCATCAATCAACAGGGCTTTTGAGGAGTGTTGACACTTTGAAGCAGCCAGCTACTGACTGGTACAGCTTCCAAACACATTGCTTCTGCCATCTGGACAGATTGAATATCGTTCTTGCTCAGCGTTTCAAACGCAGCATGCAATACGTAGCGAGTGGCTTGCAAACTGTGGATCAAACACCCTGGTTGGATTTTTCCAGAAGGTGACACCTTTGCGAGAGTAGACTGTGACATCACCAGTAGACGTATCGTTGAATAATTACTGTGTTACCCATTGTCACTTAAAATTACATACAATTACTGTGTTTCCAGTAGACGTATTGTTTAACAATTAACCAGTCTAGATCAATGGTGGGTAATTTGTCAAACTATCATCTATTGATACCCACCACTGATCTGGATTACTGTAATCAATGGTGGGTAACTTGTAACTAGTTTAACAATTAACCTGTCTTTCTTTCAGTTTTGGCCTTGTGCCATCATCTATTGAATGAATTGACCAACACCTTTTTTGGTATACATCAAACCCAACTGTGTCATGATGATTGCGCATGGGAAAGCATGGTAGATGGGTTATGATCATTCCACAATTTCACCATCGTTGGAGGTCTTTATATTGGCTATTGATGGAATTCCCGATGAATGATGCGCCATGATGGCATGACCCCAATGAGTGTAGATGACCCCTCTCTGACAATAAACATGGCACATCATGGCACTTTGCTACATCTATGTTCATCAAACCACTCAAAAACCAGGTGACACAGCGGGTCCAGATTGCGTTGAATTGGACCGGGCATAATTTAGAGTTCTTCAAATGTCTGCAGGAAATCACAATAAAGTACTGAATGACTCTTATCTTCAAAACTGTTGCGCAATTACAACATCAAGTCAGAATCTACCATCTTGTCAAGTGTCAACACGGATAAGTATACCCCGTACCCCGCAATTTCATCGCAAATCACATTCTTTCTGCCTGAAACGGCCGTCATTTAGGGTATATATATATATATATACACGGTTAGAAGTCTCCATTTGCCTGGAAATAAAATGTAGCACGTCTTGACGAAGGGCCAAAACCATCGTATTTCCCGTACAAGATGGCTGTCTCAACATGTCTTTACACGGTATTGGGCGTGATCGAGAGTGCTGTTAGGGTCTTCGAAAACTCGTTTTCCAAAATCCCTTTCTTGCCCTTTTTACGCAATCTTGCTTTCCTCCATATAGTAATAGTTTAACAGGGGTGGGAGATTTGATCTCTTATTGAAGATGTTCAACCATGCAGTGTAATAGTTTAACGGGGTTGGGGGATCCCTTATTGAAGATCTTCAATCAGTGTAATGGACTAGTGGAAGTGGTGGATTTGATCCCTTATCGAATATCTTCAATCAGTGCAAAAGTTAAGCAGGGGTGGGAGATTCGATCCCTTTTCAATCAGTGTAATAGTTTAACCGGGGTGGAGGATTTGATCCCTTATGGAAGATCTTCAATCAATGTAATTTATAATTGAACATGTGCATTAAGTTGGGACAATGTGTAAGTTGGGACAGTTTAGAGGCGAACGGCGGCGCCTGAGCCTATATATATATATATATATATACACCCCATTTAATTCAAGGGAAGCCTGCTACTTTCTGTGCATTTCCCGCTCAAGATCACTTCCTAAGTTCCCACGTCAGCCGCAGACTCGCAACCTCATCCAAATCGTTACAAGGAGGGAGCGGAGAACATACAGTTAAAGCCCTTTATCAATTGTAAATGGAGGTTTCCATAAATTGTGGTATTATAATGGAAAATCCCAATCTAAAATGGATGATCTGGGGGTACCCCCATTTCAGGAAACCTCCAATATATACTATAAATGGTTATAAATGGGGTGATAATTCCATAAAGCCCGTCTAAGGCTGATCCCCGAGGGGGGTTTACATTTAGGGGAAGTTGGCTCAATAACCATGATGTGATGGGGAACATGGTGAACAACCATGGGAATTTTGGGTACTTTAAACGCAAATCCAATTCTCATCTGGTTGGTGGTATTAACCATCTTGAAAAATATTAGTCAATGGGAAGGATTATCCCATATATTATGGGAAATAAAAAATGTTTGAAACCACCAACCAGTCATTATTCTGAAAATTACTGTTTCAATCTTCAAGGTTTGTTGATCCTCGGTTAAAAACACATAACTTTAATTAGAAGGATGTATGGTAAAAGCCCCATGGAGTCAAAAACACACGAAAACCTAATGTGCATGCTTAAAATTACTTCAAGTTGCTATTCGGAGCAAGATGTTGGTTTTCTCAAAATACATACCCCCCAAACTCTGGAGTACCATCATGTCTCCGTTTAAAAGGGCCACAAATCATATGGCCCATATCGTATCGCAGTTTTTCTCTCAAAGGCCTCCAAAGTTGTGCGTGAAACATGGTCTGTATCGGACCCGTGAAATCGTTTAGGTACCCTACTTTCAGACACACCCAATCTGGCTGCATATTAATGCATATTATTCAGCAACCCTAATCTCGCATACAGAAAACTGCCCGTGTTTAAACTATGTTCCGTTGTCACCTTCCTTTACCCAAGGTCGATGGTGTCAGCTTCTAAAATACAACACGCCCCCGACAAGTTCGTTGCCAAACATTTGGAGTAAACCCTTTAGATTCCCATGAAAGAAAACACCATGAACTCGACGTCTGAGGGAAGAACATATCTGGTTGGTGGTTTTAACCCTACCCCTCTGAAAAATCGTCACTTGGGATGATGAAATTCCCAATATATGGAAAGCCATTCAAAATTCCATATGTTAACATATGTTAACCATATATTTATGATTAACCAATATTAACCATGGTTCCAGTCACCAACCAGATATGTTGGGTAGAAGCTTTGACTCAAATTCACCATGATGGCCATTCCAACCGCCGAGGCTATCACCAACCAGAACCGCAACAGTTTACGCCTTTTCGCTCTGGTCCCTGTGGCAGGGATGATGTCATGGTCCACCGTGGGCCCAGTGGGTTGCATCGTTATTGGGCACAGTTTCCCATGACGGATCCATGGTGCTGGTAGAAAAATGTTAACATAAAGGGTGTATATTAATGGGATCCATGTTACCATATATGGCAGCACCATGGATCCGTCATGGGTTTTACAGTATCGCACCTTCCAAGTGAAACAACTGTTGAAGTGGAATTGGAAAAACGCGGTGACAGATGATTGCACTATTGGAATACTATTGGAACATGAAACATGGCCAAAATTTGTTCCGAATCAAGAGTTTTGCCAGCTGTAGAAATAGGCAAACCCATTTTTTCTTTACTTTCAACATCTTGCGGCACAATCAGAAAATGGTCACTCTCCGAACAAACCAACAAACCCCAATTACAGTAGATCATGTTCCAATTATTTATGTTTGCTTGAGGAACCCCCCCCCCAAAAAAAAAACAATATTTCCTATAAAATCCCCAAGAAGTGTATTTCCCATTGGTAAACTAACATAACTATGGAAAATCACCATGTTTAATGGGAAAACTCAATATAAATGGCAATTTTCAATAGCAAACTGTTGAGTTACCAGAGGGTAAATCTCCATTTTCCTATGTTTTTCCTATGGTTTTCCTATGGATCCCATGGGTTTTTCCATTGGGAAATCCACTCGAATCAGACCAGACGCAACGACTTCCGGGGTGCCTCGATGTTGTTGATCTCTGCGGTCTTGTTGTCCTGCAACAAGACCGCAGACCGGGCACCAGAAGATACCTGGACTGTAAATGTTGGTTAATGTTTGATCTAAAATATATACATATAGATATATCATATATCATATATCATATATCATATATCATATATCATAAATCATATATCATATATCATATATCATATATCATATATATATATATATATCATATATCATATATATATATATATCATATATCATATATATATATATCATATATATCATATATCATATATCATATAGATAAATATATATATAATGATAGATATCAGTACACATTCAAACAAATCTAAATGTATTGCTGGGTTCCCATTTGCTGAAATTCTTAACAATTCACATGCACCTGCTATGTCCGATCCGAGTCGAACTGTTGGGACTTTGGGTGACTCTGGACGATCAACGGGGGACAAAATCCATCAACATCCAACTGTTTGTTCCTGAAATAGACATAGAATACCTATGGTTGATGATTATTTATGGTTAATGGTTAGAAAGTATCTATCTGGTTGGTGGTTGACCTACCCCTCTGAAAAATAGTCACTTGGGATGATGACATTCCCAATATGATGGGAAAGCCATTCAACATTCCATGGTTCCAGTCACCACCAACCAAAATAATTACAACAATCCAACAGATTTTTTTCTTTAGAAATAGAATGTTTTTTTAATGTTCAACAATTACATATCATACATCCCACTACGCTCCCCGAGTCTGATGCTTAAGCATCGGAAAAATGGCGACACACACCGGGTCCTCCCGAAGGCTGTTGACCCGAGGTTCCTGTCATTCGGGCCGGCGTTTAACGGAAAAAAACATGTGAGAAACATTATCATTAAGATTGATTAACCGTTAACCATGAAGAATTTTTGGGGCAATTATATCATATTTTCACTCAACAGTGAAAACAATTTGTTGACTGGAGGCTGTATCTGTGGCTGATCTGCTTCAACTTGTACCATCAGATCATCCAAGTTTTAGGCTGATTGATCTCGCGATATTATTCGCGACGAATCAGAGCACCAACGACCAGGTACGTCCGCTGGCCATTTTCGACGGCGCCCACGAAGCTGGGCTTTGGGCACCTCTAAGCGGGCCACGGATTCGACGGGAACCGGATGGAAGGTCAAAGGCTCCTGCCGGGAGGATTTCGATTGAGATTTTGGGAAATAGGAAAATGGAGGTTTACCCTCTGGTAAACTAACAGTTTGCGAACTGGAAAATCACTATATGACTATATGTTTAATTGGTAAATCCACTATTTTGACTGGGCCATTTTCAAGTTCGCAAACTGTAAACGTTTACCAGAGGGTAAAATGCCATGGAGAACTGGGGGTTACCCCTATGACGAAACCTCCAAATATCTCCAAATCATTTCCAAATGGCAAACATTACCAGCTTGTAAAATGATTTCATGGACACCTCCAAATGGCAAACAGCAAACTTTTCGCGGGTGCCTTAGCTAAGTTTGTAACTCCAGCCTTTCACTCTAGGACTCATTAGGACTCATTAGGACTCATTGGTAGATAGATCTGCAGTGAATTTCAAGCCTCTTCAATGTGGATCATCATCCGATTTTCTCGGATGGACAATGAAACATGTTCGCTGCAGCCCCTAGGTTTGCCCGCAGCCAATCCCGCATATCCTCTGACATGCTCAAATCCCTGCTCAAGGTTTAAGTTTTTCACTTTCCAAAACAACAAACACCAAAACCCTAAAACCTAAAACCCTAAACCCTAAATTTAAACCCCAAATCCTGAAAACTTAAAGTCAAAATCACTGCGTATAGCCAGTGTTTTCATTCATCTTCTGGTGATAAGTATATCATATTGTTTGGATGTGTTGTTTGAGTGTGGGCGAACCAGGGGGTTACGGGGAACATGTTTGAAAGGACTTGATGGGAAGTCAAGCGCTGGCAGCAAGTATTAGGATGCAAGCAACAAAAAAATTGTGGATGTGTGTTGGAAAAGATCAGATTGAGACTTGATTGGTGAATTCGCAAAAACCCAGCGTGAATCCAATAAACATGTTCAAACATGGGTTTAAAGGATATGTCAAAGGTGAAGACTTGATAATTCAAGAAATGTGGCTTTCAATCAACAATTTACATATATACAGTATATATATAATATTATAATATATATATATATGCATCTACATAGGGGGAAAGAAACCACAATACTTGGGATTGTTCATTCGCAAACAACTTGGAACGGATAAGTTGGCGAACAACTTGGGATTCAATCAGCAACATGTTTTTTTTCAGATTCGGAATAATCATAAACGTCTGAAACGACAGCATACTGATCGTTGTTTTCCAAAGATGCTTCAGCCATTCATTCAGCCATCTTCGCAGATTTGCAGGTGACAACTTGCAGGCCGTTCTGTGGATAATATCATATGGTTATTTCATGTAGCTATGGACAATCAACATGTTTAGTAGGTACATCGTCAAAAATCATCTATAAATGTGATATGTTCCATATGTTCACCATGGATGGTTGGATAATTTTGAAGATGACCGCAAGTTCTGCGCGTTGTTTTTACACACATCTCCCGCTCACCAATTTGCCAGTTCCACAACAACTCTCACGGCTTTCTATTTCTGGAGATTCCCAAGAAGATCAACATGGGACATTCACCCAGAAAATGCGAAATACGATTGGTATTTTCCAGAACATTTTCTGAAACAAATGGTAAACATGCTCAGGAAATCTTCAGGAAATTCACCAAATAAGCAAACAATTTAGTTTCCAGAACAAACAAATACAAAAAAAAATAGGATTGGCTTTCGAATCGTCCTCTGCTTTTTCCAAGTGGAAGTCTGGCAGTGGCTCCTCTGGACCCTGGAACGACGAGCTCGTTCTATGGTCAAGCCAAGAAGACTCGACTGGTCGATCTAACCTACCAGTAAATAGCCTTTATTTGGGTATGTCTGACAACGTAGTTATATGGCAGTGTGTCAAAACCAATAGTACCCCTGTAGTTCACATCAAAATAGCTGGGATTTATGGATGTTCATCCCCCTAAAAATGGTATTAATAGGTATTGATCCATACCCATATCCCAAAATCGTCCTTTGAAATGGGAAAATTATCATATTGGATTTGGAGGTACCCATCTGAGCCGACAGCCAGCCAGTCACTGAAGTTCAACGTTCAGCCAAGCAGCTGCAGGTGCCACGCCCCAGTTTTCCACTGGTGGTTGAGCCCTAGCCCTGTGAAAAATGATGGAGTAAAAGTAAGTTGGGATGATGACATTCCATTCCCAATATGATGGGAAAGTCATTCAAAATTCCATATGGTTCCAGTCACCACCAATCAGATTACTATTGATTAACCAATATTAACCATTATTTAACCAAACCACCAAGCAGTCCATCATTCGGGGGAGAACAAAAGCCACACTCATCCATGACATCGATCTTAAGTTTCTCCCATAAATGTCAGCAGACACACTCGAGCGGTGTGTACAATCCATTCAGGGATGCCAAGAAAGAATGGTAAACAATGTTAAACATATGTTATACATCTGTTCATATCTTTTCTGATTATATAAAACATTATAATATATATATAAACAACAATACATGTTGGGCGGACCACATAAGGGCTCAAACCTTTTAAGCACCTTTTATGTCCCATGATGTCCCATACATTCCCGGCCTTTGGTGAGAGTGCCATCAAGCCGTTGACCTTGAAATCGGCAAACTCCTCCTGCCGCCGGAAGCTTCGAAAAAAAATGATGGCTGCCCTGGGAGGGACATCACAGATGTCGTGTTCCGAACTGCCAAATGCTGGGCAAACATGGATAGGAAACTAATGCCGCTTCATTGGAGACAAGGTATGGGCAGCTAGCCCAAAATGGGACGGTTTTTCATGCCAAAAATGACTAGTCAGTCGTGTTTTTGCACCTGCCAGTAAGTCTCTGACTCAGACATGGGGGCATGATGGAGCGTGAACGTTCCTCTCTGGAGAAAAATGAACATGAGAAAAGAACATGATTTAGCATCTGATTTTCCCGCTGTTTTGAGATATATTTTCTTTGGCTAACCAAATAACTTTCTGAAAAAATACCAGGATCCCCCCTTGAAAGTGATTGAAATTTGCTGTCCAAACCACCGCAGTTTTCACCAAAAAGGTCACAGAGCGCGGGTTGGTGGTTGACCTACCTCTGAAAAATATGATTCAGTTGGGATGATGACATTCCCATATATGATGGACAAAAAACATGTTTGAAACCACCTTAACCAGTGGGTTACTTGCATCGAATCTTCATCCGGAATCCATTAGTTGCCACCTGGAAGAGACAAATTCCAGCAATTGTCAAAACCCCATGGATCCAGGTACCGTACCTTCTGAAAGGAAGTGGGTTTAAGGGGTATAATTTACTATTTTTCATTTGGAGGCTTTTTTGTATGTACCTTCTCAGACAGTGGCCATGGATCCATAGGGAAAAGCATCTGTCGGTCACGGGATTCCCCGCCATTGGATCTGATGGATTCCCCTCCATTGGATCCTGGAAAAAACAGCGCTGCTTCAGCGCAGGGGTCATGTTATTCATGTAGTCCCGGAGTCCCAATGAATCTATCGTTAAAATGTTAGGAAAACCCCATTCACTAGTTCGATGTATCTACCATAAACATCTATAAACCATCGAATTCACCTATAGTTAAATTATATTCACTAATTAGTTCGATATATATCATTAAAACATTCATAAACATTCATAAACCATAATTACCCTAATTATAGACCAACTTAATCCAACTGAGCTATCTAGAGGGCTTCACCGAGGGATCGTGACACCGTGAAATTACACAACTCGCCTCCACCGCCACCACCTGTTGCGTGAAGTGCACTGCAAAGCGTGCAGCGTAGGCGCGGGGCGGAATCGTCGCCTTGTTCCTGGTCATGGTGCCGGTGCGAATGTGTGTTGTGTAACGTATTCATCCATATTTATAGGTTCCCATTGATCTAGATTAATTATAGATTATAGATTTCATAGGAAACTATGTAATTCCCATATACAAAAAAATATAGATTCCCATTCCCACCAAGAGCGGTGAATTCATTGAAAAAAACATCGAAAGCGTGTCTGGAACAGCAAATCAAAAGCAAGAGTGTAAAATCATCAACCAATTATTGACTACTGTATATACTTAATTGTATCATTAAATTATTGTACATGTGTCAATATACACAAAGACAGAGAGAAAGAGAGAAAGAGTCATATATATACAAATATATATATATAGAGAGAGAGAGAGTGATAGAGAGAGAGAGAGATGTGATCAGTTTCTGTTTTTTTTGTACCAGCCAGTCCCCTTTCGTTGATAGTGCCCAAGCCACTTCTCAAAGACTTTGATGGCACGAGCCACACCTCAAAAAACCCAGCCACTGACCCAGCCAGTCGCACTGGATGTTGGTCATGTCTGTCATGTTTTTTTCATGTGAAACACTCCAAGTCCAAATAGAAAAATCGGAAGACAGGAGCAGCGCAGGGCAGCGCAGGGCAGCGCAGGGCAGCGCAGATCCTGTGGTAAAGGAAACAGCAATGAACCAATCCAACCTTCGCCATAAAAAAGTATCTACGGGATTTTTCTAAATGTACAGCAAGTTAATTTGCGGGAAAAACTCATCGTTGATGGTGCATTTATTAGCCATGGGTGCACTTTTGATCCATCCTTCATGCAGGTAGCCTCAAGACCACCCATGCGGGTGAAGTAAAACTATACATGGATGGTATATGGGTCACTGGCATCGGAAAATCTAGGGGAGAACGCGGAAAACACCACAATCCATTGGTTCATCATCACATTGGAATGCGATTTGTTTCTACACTCAATACAGTTATGGCCATTTATTTGTTATAATTATAACTGGTTATATCTATGGGATTAGACATTCTATAAATGGGGTTTTGTTAGTACGTAAAACTGGTAAAGGGCCATAAGTGTAGAAGAACATTGTAATGATCATCAACATGTGAGCAGTGTTCAGAATCCCTCTGTCATTCCATTATACTGGTCGGTTTATAGGGATTCCCCTATTGGATTATTAGAATCTGCCATATTCATCAACCAACCAGGGTTTTGAACACTGCCCATGTTCCCAATACCCTCTGGTGAGCATAGCGAAGCCATGGACGGCCAAGTGGCGCTTCCCCATGGTCCAGCGTTGCCTTGAGACTTGTCACGTCCAATGGCTTGGTTGACCCCATTTTTCATGCGGAAACGATGAATCGTATCATCAAGTATGATCAGATATTTCTCTTCCATATCATCAAGTTAAATGTGAACTCTTCCATACCCATAGGATCCATGGTGCTGGTATATATGCTAACATGACTGGGGTATATTGATGGGATCCATGTTACCATATATAGCAGCACCATGGATCCGTCATGGGATATGGATCAAGTTGATGAGTTCAAATCGCGGGGACTTTTCACTTTTTAAGCCTTCTGAAGAAATACGACAGTCGTTGGGGATCCATCCCAGGATTCATCGACCGACCTATCAAACATGGCTGGGAAAATCATGGAAAATCCACTATAAATGGAAGTTTTCATGGGTATACAACATTGAAATAGATGGATTTTCTTAGGCCATCTTGGATTACCAAAGGGTAGATGTGTGGCTTGAAATTGGTGGAACTAGCTTTACACCAAATTCTTTGCAATTGTGGCTACTTGAAGACTTGGAGGTTCAAGCTATGCAATAGTGTATTTTATGATATATAAGCACACCATGCGGTTGTTCATGCTGTATAGTTATTAATGCAATAATCTATGTAATATACACACAGTTTGGACAAACGGTGATCATTCACAGGGCCAGGCTGGCCAGGTGACAAGAAGTCAATGATGGCAATGTGCACTGCAACAGGGCCATCTTTCCTCGGTACTGCTGGAAATGATGCGCCCAGTGATGTTTGCCAGTTGATGCTGTTACCCCATTGACTATACATATAATATATCTACTAGGAACCCTAGTCTTGGGAGTCATAAACTTACCAAATTGGCTTTGGAACTGGGGCACAACCTTATAAATTGAAAAAAGCGAACTTTCATTTGGGATAGAAGAAAACTCTACATCTTCACTCCGATTTAGGACCACGACCAAAAGTGATCAACAAAAGGAGGCAGTCACTGAGTTTTGAGATACGCCAAACGTGGCGTTGTGGAGCATTCAATCCAAGCTTAAGTTTGGCTTCGGTGATCGTACCTTCAATTGGGATTTCCCACCAGAATGGTAGCTACATACAGAGTATGGTACCGTTATTCGTTTCTACCTGGCACAATAAAACCCCTCCCAAAACCGAGTCCAATTTCAAGCCAAATACCCGAACCTACTTGAAAAAACAAACACTTTGATTCACGTGAGTGAAATTCATTGGGTCCATGTTTAACCCAACCACTTCCATAGTTCATTCCAGCGAGGTGCGTTTGGCGGATGAAGGGCTGTCCACTGGGCAAACCGATGGTGCCTTCGTCCTTCAGGTCTTTGATGGCCACGAGAAGACCTGAATGGCCATGGCCAGGGGGGTTTGTTCATCAGCTGCTTCGGAGGGATTTGTTTCACCCATGTTTATCCATTCTTTTAAGATATAATATACCCATTCCATAGTACTGCCAGGGAAGTTCATTACATAGCTGATTGTGAAGATAAACATTCCCATTTGTTTGATGTAACTGTTTCATCGTATCTATAGGCTCCATAAAAATGCAATTATATATAATATTATACATATATATATATACTGTATATACAAATATATACAAATATATACACATATATACAAATATATACATATATATATATATACAAATATAATTATACAAATATACATACGTTATATATATAGATTCTTCAGGACTCGGACACTGAGTTCCTTGCAATATGGAACTAGGATGAACTGTAACAACTAGCTACTAGCTATATATCTTGTTGAGATCAGGGAAGCCCTGCGACAAAAAGCGAGGGCTGTCCTCATGATATGCTTAAGGCTGGTTGGTGGTTTTAACCATGCTGGAAAATATTAGTCAATGGGAAGGATTATCCCATATAATTATTATGGAAAATAGCAAATGTTCCAAACCACCAACAAGTTATGGAAATCATGCTACCCGCTGCTGCTACCCTCCACTTTCATCACCAAACCAGGACTCCGTGTAACACTTTTGCCACCAGTCCCAATGAATCATGGACATGTTCAACGAGAATCCAGCTAGTTGATGCTAATTGGATGTTGAAAAAATATACACCCAAAACGTTTGCAACAATCTACAGTTGATTTGAATTGTTGAACGATTCCACTTACTATTTCCCGCCCGATTCCCAAAGAAACTTAATCATCCAAATGATACCTAGATCTTTCAAGTACCTAAAAGAATTGGGCAACCTAGCCATTACCTTGGAACGTTCACCCATGAAATCATGTGTGCAAGAAGAGAGCCTTTTTGTTTGGATTTGTCAAATATGTCCAAGTGAGCCATTAACAATCCCCATATCCCATCGATCCCTACGTTAGTTGTTCGGTTTCCCCTAATACCTTATCAAAACCCCATGGAACAAGGGGATGTCTCATGGTTCAAGTGATTCCCAGACTATATAGAAAGGGGGGAGTCATGAGAGTCATGAGGGATCCCCAGTGTCACCAGGGTGGTTTTCGTCATCCATGACTTGGATGATTGGGGCTACCCTTATGACTTAGGATCCCCGACAAATATTTTCATTTACAGTAATATCATTTAATTATGGTGGATGTCCCAATATGTTCCCAACTTTTCCCATGAACTTCCCAATCAACCTCCATTTACTTCGCGGATGTTCCTCTGAACCCAAGCTGGCTACCCAACCAGTTGCCACCAAGGGGCTGTAGTCCATCAGCCGCTGCCCGGCCAAATAGGACACATCCCGTCGCAACGCCTCCAAGACCGAATCCTTCTGAGTGGAGGTCACGAAGAGCTGCGCCTGGCACCGAGACTTTTGGGTGATTTAAACATTGAACAACTGGAAAAACTTTTATAAAATGTATATCACTATACAAAACGATTGTGATGAAAACTAATATACCTTGACCCTCTATTGAAAAACATACACTATTAAACTATGAAAAGAACTATATATAGTGTTGTTGATAGACTATTGTGTTGCGAACCGAAGATATACAGTATGTTGATATTGTCTATTTGTAGCAGTGTGGTCAAGGCAATCATGTTTGATATTGTTTGATCCCATATTTTTTTATACATAAACATGCCTGCGGACCGAAAACCGTTCCCGTAAAACGCACGTTTTTGAATATCGCGATTGTGGGGTGGGGTGGGGTGGGGTGGGGTGGGTGGGGTGGGGTGGGGTGGGGTGGGGTGGCGTGCTAACGTTCGGTACATGATATATTGCCATGCTGCTGAGATCTCGTTTACGTACATGTTGCTACGCTGCTGATGGGGTGGGGTGGGTGGGGTCTGGTGCGGTGGGGTGGGGGTGGGGGGGGGGCATGTTAACGTTCTTGTACTTCGTACATGATATTTCCATGCTGCTGAGATCTCTGGGATCGTTTACTACGTGACATGTTGCTACGCTGCTGAGATCTCTGGGATCGTTTACTACGTTACATGTTGCTACGCTGCTGAGATCTCTGGGATCGTTTACTACGTGACATGTTGCTACGCTGCTGAGATCTCTGGGATCGTTTACTACGTGACATGTTGCTACGCTGCTGAAATCTCTGGGATCGTTTACTACGTTACATGCTACGCTGTGTATGGGTTTGGGTGCGGTAGTGACGCATAGGTTTTCGGTCCGCTTACATAATCACATTTTGATGATAGTATATATGTGAATAATGTCTTGCTGGGTTGCTCATTCTGTGTGCTGCAGGTTCGCGACTCAGGGACCTGGCATGCATTATTTGGGTTCCGACATATTGGGGATTCTAATATTTACAGTAATGCAATGGAGATGCATTCACAAGAATGCTGACTGCCAGCTGATAACGGTGCATGCGTTGCAGCGATGACGCTGAAAAGCCAAAAAACGCGCCCCAAGTTTTTCCAGGATTTCCAATCATCAAATCAGCACGGCACTGCGGTAAAATCACCATGTTTTTTTTAAAAACGTGCGTTGTATGGGCACGGTTTCCGGTCCGGCGGGATAAACATGAAAAACATGTACCATTTGATGGACTGTTGTGGTGATAATAACAACACCATTCATATGGTGAATGTATATATTGATGCGTTTTGCAATCACATGGTCAACATACGTTGTCATGTTTGGTGGTAGAATTGGATAAAATTGACATTCCTGAAAGAGGTAAATTCAGGGCCTAGCTGCCCAGCTAGTCATTGACCCCCACTGTGAATTACAGGGAGCCAGGAATTTGACCCATTCCTCCAGCCTGACCAGCGAAGCAACGAATTTGAAACGGGATGTTTTTAAAGGGAACAATCATGACTACAGAAAACCGCAGCTACAGAAAGAAATATCAAAACTATCCCAGATTTCCTGGTTGGTTTCAATAACATAATCTTTATCTTTAGAATATGAAGGTTGATTCGGAGAATCCTCCAGGCCGCAGATCAAACATATTGAAAACAACTGGCTGAGGCAAGCGCGATCTGATGCGCTCTGATGATGTGCGATCCCCATAGTTTTGCGGATGATGTTCCCAAGATTCATCGACTAAATCAGACAATTCCCATCTGTGGATGATCAATTTGATCCCCAATCTTCCTGAAATGTTCCCAATGAAAATATCTTAAAGTCCCAACAAAATCCCATTAAATCCCATTATATTCCGTTAAAATCCCATTAAAATCCCAAAATCATTCAAGTCCCATGAGAATGGTCGACTCAAATCCCCGCCTTGCGGGCTTCCACCTTGCCCCGGTGATAGCGTCGTCGAGCCGAGGACCAACAGCAACTGCTCCACATGGCCACATTCCTCGACGCGGCGCGCCCGGAAGGAACAAAATATGGGGAGCTTTCAACATGACATGGGATTTGTCATGTTGAGTTACCATTGGGATTTATGTCAGGGATTTATGGGATTTATGTCAGAAAATTAGATTTATTGAGATTTAGTTCTTTGATATTGTTGGATTGATGTGAAGAACCTGGGGTTTTAGATGTGATTTACCATTGACAAATTGGGATGTCGATGTGATATACCATAAACACATGGTATTTAGATCAGATTTATATTTTGCGTTGAAGTTGGTAAGTGGGCTGAATTAACAGTTGATTTTTTAAAAATAAATATACCTACTTATTTGGTTGATATACCTCTAGGATGATGTTAAGCCATTAAACCGGGATGGGACCGCTTGTGGATGACCATGACTATAGAGGTTGTAACAAGTGGAGTTGCCTCATTTAACAGATCGACATCCGGTATCATGACAGTAACCCAATTATATATTATATAATGTACAGTAGATGTTGTTTAATTGTTTGATGGTATATGCCTCTAGTATATGTCACTTTGGAACAGTCTTGATGCTGACTTTAGGTCAGTTGGCTCATCCACATTTTTGCATCCGTCACCACGGATCTGATCGAGACATATTCTCAACACTGGCTCTCCATTGGTTTGTTTTTAGTTCACACTGTTGAGAAATGGTAACCTGGTTGGTGGTTTGAATCCCTCTGAAAAATATGAGTTCGTCAGTTGGGATGATGACATTCCCAATATATGGAAAAAAACATGTTCCAAACCACCAAAAACATGATCCCATCTTCCGAAACCAAGCAGTAACCAGCAGTTCACCAGCAGTTTGCCACGTTCCAGCACCGGCCCACCAACAGCTTTCGCCATTCAGTCGGGTCTCCAAATTCGCTTGTGGACTGCTGGGATGACGATGCCATCCTTTTCCAACGTCTTGTCATCTGCGCAACCTTTGAGATCATACAGTGCCTCGCCACAATCCCAGGATCCCAGGATCTGGACTCAGCTGGATTCAGCTTCACTTCTTGTCCTATGGTTCCAAGGACAAAAGGAAGAATGTCCAGGATGTCCAGGACCTCCCCCTCCAAAAAAAGGGTCATTTTTCTAGAGATCATATGAGATGATGATGGTTCACCAAATGGAATTCGCTCTGAAAAATACCGTTTTTTTTTTGGGCCGCCAGAGAAGCCCAGAGGGGCCCTGCAAGCCCTGCCTTGAAAGGCCCTTGGCCAACACAATTCCTTGGACCGATGAGATACCCAGAGATCTCCAGGGAATTGGCTTCCTATAGTAGTAGTAGAAGCAGACCTGTCACATCCTGTCACATGTTTGCCATGACCGAACAAGTTACCCTCGAGCCAACATCGGAGAACAACATGAAAAACATGTCGTTTGACACCACCAAATTAAACAACAAAAACAATTTTTGGTGACTCGTGACATGTTCTATTTCGCGATTGTATCAAGCTATGTTGGTTTGGTGGAAAAATACCAATCAGAGATCCATGATTATTTAATCAATCCAACTTCAGCCAGGTCTCCGCATGGCAAAAAAGGTGCGCTTAGTGGCCTTATCTCCTTAGTTGTTCATCAGCGACCCTCTGTTGCATGCCCCATGTCCCAAGCAAAAAACACGACAGGTTGGAACAGTTAAGTCCACTATCTTTCGTGTTCATGGTTGATCAATATCCAACTCATGGGGGTTGTGAACCAACTTATACCTCTGCTATTAATAGTTGGTCATAATTGTTGGTGTCACAATTGTCATACTTGTTGGTCATACTGTAGCCAGTAGCCCCTGTAAAACCGTGTAGATAAGGTAGTATGACACCCTTACAATACAGCAACTCATTAAACATATTCAAATCTGCCCACTGCTCATTTGCTCCTGTTGGAAAAACATGTGCCAATCAGAGTGAGACACAGAGATGCTACTATGATGTCTAAGATTCATTTGCGTCTCAGATTCACTTTGTCCGCTGGAATCTGAAACATAAGCAAACTATTCTTATCAGCGTGGCAGTAATACAATTACAATGTGAGGCCCCCCAGTTATAAGTTGATTAACAAAAGCCCCAGTAACTATAGTTTTAATAATAAGTACCATAAACCATAGTTAATGGAGTTATAAACCAACTTAGCTATCTTGGGGGCCTCACATTGTATCCCTGTGGATGAAATTCACCGCCTCTCTGAAGCACAGTTCCGTCTAGCCATGTCTAGCCATGGCCTCCAAAGTACTACCGAACACACAAAAGGACCCAAAATCCCAGGCCGACTGTGTCTGGTTGGTGGTAACCTACCCCTCTGAAAAATGATGGAGTAAAAGTCAGTTGGGATGATGACATTCACAATATGATGGAAAAGTCATTCAAAATTCCATGGTTCCAGTCACCACCAACCAGCTGTTGATGACCTCAGCAGAGGTGCACCGCATGCTATCCATGGGAAAATCCACTATATATTTCAATGGTGATTAGCCATAGTGTTTTGTTTATACGTTTACCATTTCGGGTAAATCTGTGAACATGAAAAAATCAGGTCAAGTGAAGCGCGATACCTGGGTTCATCGGAGAATCGGGGACCTCGTGGCAGAGCCATTCCAAAATATGCCCCTTGATTTATATCATCATTCATCCCATGTCTAGGTTGGAACACATCTGGCTGAGATACAATTGTTATTCACTGACCTCACTTAATAGCTCTTATCATGTGGCATCAACCAAGTCACCAAGTCCAACAAGCTGAGTATTATCCTGCCTATCTCAACATCATCCCACTTCATGGAAAGTGAGAAACAAAACGGCGCCATGACCGCGCCCATCCCGGATTTGTTTGTGGATCATCTTCCCAAAGATCATCCGATTTTTCCAGGATTGTCGAATGTGTGGAACATTACAAAATCATGGAATTTATCACAAATCAACCTGTAATAGAACTGTATTTGGTAATATATACCCATGAAAAATCTCACATGTTGTAGGTTAAACATGGTTAAACCACCAGTCATCTTTGACACTTCTCCTGGCGTTCCAAAGTGAACCAGGCATCTAAAGTGCAGAAAAATGGGCGACAGCAAGGACTTGCCAGTCCTCAGGTGCTCGCCTTAGATTCCGGCCACGAGTCATGCCGGCCACGCAGTGACGCAGTGGCACCGAAACGGCCATGGCTAGCTGCAGTAAGTTATGGCTATGGCTATTAGTTATAACTGGTTATTTCTATGGGATAAAAAACATTCTATAAATGGGGTGACTTGTTAGTACTGGTATAAATTGGACCATAACTCTGGGAAAGCCATGTAAAAAGAGGCTAGACCAGAAAATCATCTATAGAAAATTGCTAGAGTTTCCATTGTGTGTGGTTCGTTTTTTGGGTCATATTTCGGGATTTTTGTTTTTTTCAGCTAACAATACCCATAGGATCCATGTATGGTATATATGCTAACATTGGGGGTATATTGATGGTAAATGTTACCATATAGAGCATACATGGATCCTATGGGATATGAGTTGATACTCAGTTGACACCTGCTTTGTTTTCCAGCGTTCCTGGAGATTTTCCCTGTGAACAGCAGGAAAAACATGAAAAAACGGCGCGAAATGGGACCTTGGATTAAGATATGAAGTAAAGGTTCCACATGTATCCACATGTAAAGATTAATCATAAATATATTAAGATGCTAAAACGGCAACACCTTAAGATTATCATGCGTAAATCTAATGTGAGTCTTTACGCCGAAAAGAAATTTGCAGCGGATGCAAAAATACCAACACTTTGAGGTAAAACACTCCTTTTTTTGGCATTGAATATCCAAATATATCCAAATATCAGAATTATTGACTTGCTATTTTGATTTGTTCATAAAATACTCATGTTCAACAACAATGAATTTCTTAATGAAGGCGAAGAATTGTTCCGGATCAATCCGGCTGACCAGGAGTAAACATCACTCAGGTGTATCTTCCTTTTGGGTGTCCAAAAAACGGTGGACAACCTATGGATATGGCAGGGAAAACAAACCTGGTTGGTGGTATACTTACCCCTCTGAAAAATATTAATTAGTCACTTGGGGTGATGACATTCCCAAGATACGGAAAATACAAAATGTTCCAAACCACCAACCAGAAACGATAACAAAATTTCACACTTTGAAGTCGATTGATGTAAAACAATGTTACTAAATCACACGTATGCAAACAACTACCAGCATTGGATGTTCTATTTTTCGAACAATGATCATAGTATTAACCAACATCTAACGGCTATGATAAATCATTATCATATATCATAAATCATGATCCTATGTGAAAGAGTATGTTGAAACCATTTGAAACCCATAAACCATGATCATTTTATCATAGATCTGGGTAAATTATAATATTTCACTGACCTGAATTAAGGCCATTTGTGGATGATTTCCCTTATTAACCATGATTTCCAGTGAGGTCGCAGTGAGGTCGTTTTAATTTACCCAGATAGATCACGTTCATGCTCCACATCCCCTCAACTTCCACCCACGCCAAAACATGATCCAAGCGTCTAAAGCTTTCGGTGATCCGCAAGAGCGTTTGATGATCTCCTGGCCCAGCGTGACATGTTTGCTTGATCTTATACGAATTCACTCATCTTAAATATATGGCTGTGGACCTGAACATGGGGTGTTTATATATATATATATTTATAATAATAACTATATATTTACAATAGAAAATACAAATTTAATAGTATATCCATGTATATCCCCATTTTTTTGAATAGTATCTTACACGCGTTGCCCGCGGGCTGTTGAACTACTATGGAAGCCAGGGCCTGTAGGAATAGATGATTAAACAAATAAATAATAAAATAAAATGATCATTGATCATGTTTAAACAGTTTGTACGCCTGCAAATGGGGTATATCATATATCACCAAAACAATCAGTTTAATAGGGAACATGATGATGAACTATAGCGCTTCTTTGGGTACTGTACACCAACCAATATCTACCATAAGCCCAACAGTTAATAACGTTATACACCAAATTAGCCAGCTATTGGGCACCCCCTCCAGATCAATTTCATGGGACCATACCTGCCACGCAGCAGTGATCTCCTTGAATTTTTGCAGCCACGGGAAAAATCGATGCCTTCATCCCTCCCAACGGATGCTGAGTCCACCGCCTTTGCTGAGCTCTTTCACAATGAAGTTGTCCAAGCGAGCCATTAGAGTCCCACCTTTCCCACCACCTGCCACGAAAAGCGGTACCAACGGTACGCATGGTTTTACGAGGTACCAACGGAGCCAATGGATTGGTTTGTTGGGGAAATCTTAACCGGAAACCATGGCTTTTAGCATCAAATTGCTTGGGGTTTCCTGGAAATGTTCCCATCATCTGAACCAAAACCTTGGAGCACAGAAAAAGATCCAACCTCTAGGGGAAGCGATGGGGAAAAAATCGGGCGATCTCCCACATCATTCAAACACATGCTTTGACTGAATATGGGTTGTTCCAAAATCCATTGGTTTATTGACATATTTCCATAACTATAACAATTGCTCCAATTTGGGGGCATACCTAAACATTTTTTGACAAAACCACATTTAAAGCACTACTCTTCCCTTCTTTTGCAAAGGTTCTGAATACCTGAAGACTTGATGCTACCCTGCCAGCGCCTGCAGATAAGCCATCGATTGACCAACTATTTATGAAATCTTCAGGCCTTAGGGACAGCGGAAGTCACCCATCTAGCATTTTTTTGTTGCAGCTAAGGTCAAATGAAGCAAAACTGAGTGTCATATCAAATCTGAAGTCTGCTACCAAGGAACCTACAAGGACACAAGAACTAAGACAAACGGTCTCCTAACATTAGCCATTTGATATATCTCTGGGACCTGGGATTTGTGGAACCAATGACCTCTGACCAGGAATAAAATTCTGAATGGAATTCTGCACGATCTTTGGGAGAGTGTTATGACTACAACCGCCCTCGCGATTGCGATATTTGTTTTTCATCCCTGGCTCCGAACAAATCCGAGCTGGTGAAATCCACTTGGGAAGCTGGGATTGTCAGCCAGTCCCATGAAAGCACTGAGCACCTCAAGAATTCTCACTTTTTCCCAGTCCTATAGATAAGATTGAATCAACAAAAACGTATGAATGAAATACGATGAAATACTATGAAATACTATGAAATATGAGTAAGGTGTGGGTCAAAAGAACAGGAACCGCTAAACCGCTAAAAATTGGAAGCCACCCATCATCACCCATCTGGAGCTCCCAACACCCCCGCACGCTCCCGCAGGGGCCGAAAGTAGTATTCGTTGAAAAGCCTGGGAATTGGACGGAGCAGCTCAGGACCAATGCTGGGCGCTGGACAGCTTTTCCCCCAAAAAAAACTCTTAGGCAAGCTGGGTTTAAGTAACGTTCAAGACATGTTCATTGGTTATAAGCAATGTTTCAGAATTGACGAGTGTTCATTTACTAGATCAAGTATGGTTTATCCTCCCACCCACTAACAATCACAAACTGCATCAATATAGTTTTGGTATTGGAACCTATCTACCCTTCAATATCTGCTGTCAGTGCATGCGGGGGAAACCTATGGCATTCCATCCGTGATTCCGATTTTCAAGGACAGCCTTACCAATTTGGTATTCAATGTTTCTATACCAAATTGGTAATATTGTTTTACTTATGCAATTACCCACCTAAACCCACCTAATGCCATGTATAACAACCTATTTAGCGACATGCTATACCCCCAAATTGCAATCTCAACAGGGAAAAATCAAGGAATACCCATGGAGTTAGGCTATCCCATTCTCAAAGAAATCCATATCGCGTCGTTCATTATGTACAAATTAATATACATCCCATTGATCCCATCATCTTATTCCCACCAAATTCCCCTTATACAACCCGTTTTCAGCCTGAGTATTTCACGGTTGGTTGTCGCTTGGCGGTGCAGTTAGGGTAGTGGCTATGATAATAAACCACATCACCTGGGATGTAACCTGTGTAGTTATGTCTATAGAAACCCCCAAATCATCCTTTTTAGCTCGATTTTCCATTACCAAGCCTCCAGTGGGGTACCCCCATAACTTAGGAAACTCCTAGCCCCTCAACCACTTCTTAGTGATGCCCACCCCCACGGTCTCATTGGTTCCGCCCCCGCGTCCAAGGTGCTCAACTTCGCGGCCTCCTGGACAAAGGCCCTGCGGTCGAATTTGTTGCAGTTATGGCTCAAAACAGCCGTATAAATGGGCTTCCAATGGACTCATCATTGGACCACTGTACAGAACTACGGAAAATCAGCATGTTTAAAGGTAAACCATTGAACTAATGTTGATACACTCGACTTATGTTAAATCTTTGGAGGGTTTGAGGTACAATGCGGTGCCCACAGGTGAAAAAAACACCCTTTTGCTAGTTGCATATATCAACCAAAAACCCTAACTGTCTTGGTGATAAACCAATGTAGCTAACTATGGGGCACCACCTTTCATAATCAGCCGACAGGAATCCCACAATGGGAATCCGTATGCGGGGTATATTCCTGATAGGTGGATTGAAAGACCATGGTCAATCTTTGGTAGTCCACAAAAACACGTTTTTTTTTTGCTGGTTATGGTTATTTTCCATGTTTATAGCAAACAACGGATTAAACTGCCTATCCAAGGTTGGGTCTGAGACCATCCTTCAAAACTGGCAAAAATCAGGGAAGAATAGGCGTCTGAGCATGGCACACATGGTGGAGGAGCGAATGTTTTTCCACAGAAATTGGGGATCAATAGCCCAAAAATGCGGATACAGGACCAACTATACGTATATTATTACAATGGCACAATGGGATAAATATCATCGACGGTCTGATGTGGGTTGCAAAAACATAGGAGCAACTCCAAAATTACATTCTTCTATGGGGAACTGGTGATCAACCGTTGGACAACAGAACCACAACAGAACCACAACAGAACCACCGCGACACGCCTGAGCCATGGTAAATCCCCAGCACAACTGCTGGTCTCCCCAGCGGCTCTTTGTCAAGTGCTATGCTGATGTTAGCTGCTGGTCATGTGGCATTCAAGCTGGCCATCTACCCCATCCCCAAGTCATTGTGGCATTTTTCTGGCTGCGATGCGATTGAGTTTAACCATCCTGAAATGGGAGTTGTTTATGGTTTCAGGGTTTCCCACATGTGGAATCTCCACTGTTAATAATGTTTTATTGGCTGCAACGTTGCATTTTTGGCTACCTGTCACTGCTGTTTGGTTCGGCTTCGACGCACTATCATGTCTTTACGTCATGTGTTGGCCGTCTTGGTGTGCGTGTGCTTTGTATTGTCTTCACTTTGCATTTCGCTGCTACAATTCTTCGGTTCCATACATGGACATATTGGATTGGAAATAGATGAAATAGGGAGGATCAATGGTAACTCATGACACTCATTCATCGGAGTTTGTTCACACGTGAGATCGGAGAAATCTGATGTGTTCGAAGAATAGGACATAATACTGCTGAATCAACTTCCCCCAATAGCAACTTTAATGCGGTCAAACCAAAAAGGTCAAACCAATCATGAAACATCCCAGTAAACCATGACTGGGCATCCTTGTAAATCATCCCAGTCTATAGCGGGTATACCATGGTATACACCATTTCACACACCAAGGTGGGGGGGATCCATTACAAGTATCATCAATTCATCAATTATCCCGCAAATATCTTGACTTCTCTCATAATCATCCCAAAACCAAAATCGGGATGATCTGTGAATCTGTGGCATTGCTGTTGAATGTGTTTGACACATGGGTATGGGGTACCTCAATAATTGGATGGTTAATACCAAACTAGACTAACATCTGTGGTCCCCTAGGTCTTCCATTTTGACCCACATCCACATTGCTAGAGCTCCACCCTGGAAAGACCTGCCCTTGTTTCACTTGCTGAGGCACTTTCGCTTCTGCCCTGGGCGCAGTGGTCCACTGAGCGGTGGACTTTTTTTTATCCAAAAAAACATCGGTAGATATCACATATAGTCTCATATAGTGATCCCCGAAGAGATAGACAGTCGTGTTTCCAGGATGGTGATACAATGTGATACATTTCCAGGATTTTCCAGGTTTCCAACTTTTCCATCTATGACTTGGGGGGTGTTTTTTTGAATGGTCCCACACAACTTTTTTCAGCCAAAGTTTTGGTCCTTCAACTGGTGTCGATGTGCCATCATCAAAGCATGGATCAAAACCTTGTACCCTCTGGTAAACTAACATAGCTATTGAAAATGGCAATTTATAGGGAGTTTTCCCATTAATAGCATGGTGATTTTCCATACTTATGTAAACGTTTACCAGAGGCCCTGGTGTCAAAGTAGCTGGGATGGAGGATGACCGTCTGCAATATATCACTTGTGTAACACGATGGCGTTTGTATAATTTGTTTTGATCCATGATTTGGGCCAATTGATATCATGTGTAAGAGGAAAACTACCCGGAATTGGGATTAACCTCTGGTTATTCAACAGTTCGCCATGGACAATCATCTATAAATGGGCCATTCCCCATGGCTATGTTAAATAACCAGAGGGTAATTATCAATGACTATCTGAAAATTCCCGTGTTCATTCCCCACAATGCCTTCACATATCCCTGTTGGTGTGGTTTCTACACCACAAGCGGAGCGTCGGCCCGCCAAGACATTCCCGCCGATAACAAACCCACGTCAGATGGGACCCCAACAAGAACAAATGTGCGACTAAATCCAACTAAGGTTTCTGAAGATTGCTACGATCACAATGATCTTTCTTGTTTTAAACAATCATTGCTATTCTAAGTCCTAATCAGCATTAGCATCGATATGAACGGATGCAATCATCATGATGATAGTGATGATGAGGCAAACTCACACATATATATATACATCATTATACAGTGTGTATATATATGTATATATATATATATGTATATGTGTTATTATTAGACGTATTTATAAGTTACAATATGTCGGACTCATTCGCCAACGGAGAAAAAAAACCGGGGCCACGTCGGGTGCCTTCTCGCCGTCCTGATCCATCCCAGGATCCGTGGCTTTCGAAAAATGTGGAACCCCCAAGAGCTGGATGGCTTATGATGGAAAATCCGAATCGAAAATGGATGACTTGGGGGTACCCCCATGACTTAGGAAATGTCCATTTCAAGAAGGAAAACCCAGCTTCAAAGCAGGAATTTCCTGGAATTTCGAGGGAAAATCGTGGACATTTGAGGGATTTGATGGGATTTGTTGGAGTCCCATTCCCCTTCCTACTCCCCAGTCCGTGGTCCTCGTCATCAAAATTCATGATCGCAAAAGGGAGAAGGTCCTGAGCGACAAAGGCACTGCATCACTACCGTATGACCTTCGAAGTACCTTCGAAGTAGCTGCAAAAAAAATGGAACAACCAACTACTGTAACTATACAGTCAATATTATACTGCACATATATATATATATATATATCATATAATTTTATATAGATATATACACATACAGGTTAATACATGTGTGTATGTGGGTTAAACAAAAATCATTGTTTTTGTTGATTGTTTGAAGCTTTCAATCATAAATCTTCAGAATCCAGCCCCCGGGCGTTGTTTCACCTTAGTGACAGCACTTATTTCATCCCATTTGGAACTGTTGAGGTCACTGCGAATCACGAAGAATCATCTCCATTATAATTATAGCTATGTGTGTGTATTTATATATATATATATGTATATACGAGAGCTGCAAAAAATACATCAACCAACTTGGTCAGTTGGGGTAAACTGATGAAGCATCGTCTGAAAAGGATGTGTCTGAAAATGGTGGTATACGGTATACCTATCAAATAGCAATTGAAAAAATTGGCAATACCCTGATTCTTCAATCAAATTAGCTGGTTTTCCCCTATTTGTTCAAACAAACCCATCTAAGCACCTCCAATCTACAGAAGTACCCATAAACAAATTGGGGTATTAAAACAGATATCGTTCTGCCATAGTTTTTCTCGATGCCCTGCCGCTGGGTGCTACAAGCTTCATCGAAGTAGTCCAGCAGGGTGCCACAGTGCTTGGCCAGCACATCCTGGTCGATAGAAAGATATGATGAACTCAACCAACATTAGGAATGGGAAGAGATGATGCATTGAATGCTGCTGTGATACCATCCTTTGAATCGTTTTTTTTTAAAGATGGCCGAGTTTAATGACCCAAAAAGATCCAAGAAAAACGAACTGTTTGCTGTCGGGGTCCAACAAGTGACGAAATGTGAAGGGAACACGCAGCAAGTTTTCCCTCACATCAAACATTCAAGATAGAACAGCACTCATGACATGGAATCAATCATGGAACCTACATGAATACTTCAGCATGCTGCAGTTTCTAGAGCTGGATATCTGGCTGAGCAAATATATCTCTGTTTAAGGAAATAGATGACTGTCGTACTAAGTCACTATGCATCCACTTGGGCGACGCCGGTCATATCCCACTAATCATCAGTAAGAATATCCGCAGTTTATCAGTTTATGGATCACATATCTATTATATTATATTGCTAATCATCAAAGAATATCCATGGCAAAATCCCTATCTCCACATATCTCCACATATCTCCACATATCTCCACATATCTCCATATATCTCCATATATCTCCATATATCTCCATAGCACTGAAACGTTTTTTCGATGAGTGGCCAAATTCAACAAGATGAAGGGCAGGTGCGGTTCGATCTCATCCATTCGCTCCATGATCCGATCCAGGTGGGGGCGCACCACCTGAGCTCAGCGGAGCCCGGATTCATGGCATGCTCTCGTTGCAGGATGCTGAGTTAACGTGGCTGATACATTAAAGAAAAACAAGGTCGTACGATGCAGCAAAAATCTATTGACTTATGCCCAAGAAGTGTGATCCCATTGATTAAAATACATGATTCCAGAGTTGGGATGTACATGCACTACATTGCAATGCAACCATGGACCAGAATCTCCTTTTGTGCTCAGAACAGTGAAGGGAGGCACGTTTATCCACAAAGTCCCGAACCAAGTCCACTGGGTTTAAGGATTTGATATCAACCACGACCAGAATTGATTTTGGGGCCCTAGTTTCAGACAAATCCAAAATGATGTGGGGCAAGTTGGAACTGAACAAAGCCACAAATGAGAGCAAACATCCGGCACCACGGACCCCAAACCATCTGGCAAACATTCACTGGTTGTCCAAACATGAGGTAGGCAGGGGAAGCGCCCAAACAACCCTTCTGAAACAAAGAAGTACAGCAGCACACCTCAAAGTACGGGTCCAAAATCCGCACAATGCCTCAAATCGCAGTCGTTGGCCCCAAAATGTTGCAGGATAGATAACATGGCACCCTTCAATACCCTGCAAGGTGGTTTTCTCCAGTTATGTTTGTTGCCTTAAAATTCTTTAAGTATAGATCTATCCGATAACTTGTCCGATAACTTACCACGATTAGCCACGGTTTAAACCAACCTGCCAACGACTAGCTTTCAGCTAGGCATTGTCTCCCTACATTAGTGGTTAACAATGGAGGCAAAAACATGAGAAAGGATCATGATTGATGCAACAACAATCCATCCACATCATTATGATATCCAGACCAATCACATAGATTACGTTTGCCCTGAATGACTATTATGTATTGAAAGATTCATGATTACAGCTCCCTCTCCTTTCCAACCTGATAGCTTGGTTGGAGTGAAATATTCTGATGAACACAGATTCTTCTTTCCGTGGCAGAAAAGAACAGATCTCAGCGCAACAAAAACAATATCCCCTTCATGTGCACACGGAAATGCAAACGAACTAATTGGGCTGGAGGCATTTCTTGAAACTTTCATGCCTGCTTCACAGGCGTATGTTTTTTTGTGTCCAACATTTCTTCAAACTTTGCTAGTTGGGCCTATGACAAACAGAAAATGCAGCCCTTACATCGGGCCCTTCGGGCCACTTTCGCAACCCAAGGCCTCAAGGCCTCAAAGTCGAGCCAAACATGCTCCAGCTGCATCGGCTAAGCGACTTTTTCTGGATGTGAAATTAGAAAAAATTGGCTAACCATGGCTAACCTCAACGGTGTGTGCTAAGCGATTCTAAGCGCACACCTCAACTAATCCCCTGTCAAACATTGTGTATCTGTGCATCCAGGAAAATGTCAGCATGTCTGTGTTGACATTGGGAAGCTCATCATTTCCCCCATGAAAGTTGTAGTCTTAGAGTATACATGAGTATACACTATTACCATCTATTACCAAACAAAACCACGGAACTCTTCAACCAAGAAGCCAGGCACATGCGGCTCAATCACTGAGAGTCGGGTGTAGATTGATGGAAGGTGCGGAAAGATCCTGGTCGAGCGAATCGGGCGATGTTTGGAAAGCAATAGTTTGTTGACATCTGATCATCTGACTGGTTGGTGGTGCAATAACCATCTTCAAAATTGATGGAGTTCGTCAATGGGAAGGATGACATCCCACATATATATATATTATGGAAAATCAAATTCATGTTTGAAACCAAATAATTGAAACCACCAACCAGGTTTGTTAACATCTGGTGTTAATATTTGTTCCCCCCTTTAGTTGCCAAAAAATATTTTGAGGGGACTAACCACTGAGGTGTTGATGTAGTTGAGGCCCTCCTGAAAAAATATCGTCAGGTCGCCCGGCACCATTTCCAAGGTTGAAAACGACAAATGATTGAAACCGCCAGCGAATTTAAATGGGAAACTATCTGATTACAGTAACTATCTTTGCCGGAATGCAGGTGCCGCAATGAGGTTGGCATACTTTGTTTTGGTGCCGCGTATGAATTGGATGTGAGCATTACAAGAGTCAGTCAATAGTTTATTGTTTGTCGTGTCTGATCAGATTTCCGAATCTGATCCTGTTTCCGGAAAGAAAAGGATGCTTCACTATCAATCCTATACGAGTTAGATCATGTTAGATCGTTCACAAATGTCCAAACAAACAGTGATACACAATGGTTATACGATGGTTATCGCCAAAACGTTTCGTATCGATGCGCCCACAACATGTCTCATTTTTGGTATCAAACTATCCAGTTTGGGAGGTCAATAATTGTAATTCATGAGGAAAGTGGAACAATCCCTGTGGATCCAAATTAAATACTTCCGGAGAAACGACTCAACCCCCTAAATGCTTCCTCAGAAGGCAGCGCTGGATCCATAGAGAATATACCACGACACCATGTTCATACGCAACGGCGCCCTCAGTGAAATGTAAATTGGCTATGTTCACCTATCGAACCATAGATAATCATAGATATACATTAATCCAACAGTTCTTCCACCAATTTAGCTAGAATAAATCAACTTTAAATCACCATTTTCCTTGGTGAAATGTGTTATTGTATGGTAAATTATGTGGTAAACAATGTCGTCGCCATGGGCACCGCCTTGCTGTTTTGGTGGTTGAGCCTGCCCCTCTGACAAATAATGGACTTCGTCAGTTGAGATGATGACATTCTCAACTGATTGGAAAGTCATTCAAAATTCCATGGTTCCAGTCACCACCAACCAGAGTTTTAAATGGAAGTTGGAAATCGCTGGAGACAACAATTCTACAATTCAGATCCCTTTACGGACGCAAGATCCGGTTGAAAAAAGTGTCTTCTTTTCAGCCAGATATATCCAACACCAATCCAATCGTTCGCATAGTTACAGACCAACTTGCCTTTAGTTTTCCTACCGTTCTGGGTGAAGCCTCTATTGACGTAGATGGAACCCTCATTTCTACAGCATCAATCCCCAACTTGCTGCATAAAACCAAAACATCTGACTAGTCGACTCAGCAATTTCTCATAAGATCTCCAATTTCATGGGTAAAACCCCCACTTTCATGCTTAAACCCTTACAATGTGAGGCCCCCGTTCGATAGCGTTCAGTTGGTTTATAGTTCCAATAACTATGGTTTATGGTACTTATGACTCTGGTTTCTGGGGCTTTTGTTAACCAACAAACATCACAATGGGGGGCCTCACAGCCAGTAGAATTCTCGCCAGCAAAAACCAGCGGCGGTGGCAACACTAGATCGCTCCTCGGGGAATGGTTGGCAATGGATAGCGCCAGTGATGGTTGCTGGAGCAGCAGCCACGCCACCTGAGGGCAAATTCGTCACAAAAAAAAAGCCAAGCAAATCGCAGTTGCTTGCGCTGATTCATGGTAAATATATGTAAATATGCTATGTTTTAAACTTTCATGTGCAAATAGCATGAACTATCCGGATATAATCCTGAGCGCAAATCCATATAATCCATGCATTCATCATATCCTTGTAATTTAGGATCCTGAGAGCTCTACCATGAAAGACCACAACGTGATTTTGACTATGAAAGAACAGACCCAACAGCATGTAACTGCAGGATCCTGCAGGTGCAATCCATCGACCCCGACCAAGATACGGAAAGCCCTGCTTTGGTTTGCCTTGGCTGGGTCAGTCCAGCCAGTCAGCACCCAATAGAAAACACGACGCTTGCTCTGGGCTCACAACATATATATATATATATATATATATATCTGTATATATATATACATACACTAGTTATACATGACATGCCTGCACAGTCAAACACCAACTTTCAACTCGTTCATGTCCTCAGCACTGTTCGAATTTCTTGCCATCATGCCATCACTATCATGCATGATCTATATCTGATATATCTTGCAATGTTCCCACGCCAGCATGATTCATTTCGGTTGGAGGGTGTCGAAGTGATTTGTTGTTCATGGTTTGCCTGACATCCTGCAGCAGCCGGTCCATCTTTTGCGAAGTTTCAATCTCAGTGCTTGCCGTGGGCCGAAGGGGGAACCAACAAAAACATGAACCCAATATAGATCCCCATTTGGGTTGCTTAAATCATTGAATATCATTGAATCATATTGAATCATATATTGAATCCATTCAAATCCCCAATGTTTGATGGTTAAATCATGTTAAATCCCCAGATCATCCAGATCGATCTTTGTGCAATGAAAAAAAGCAAACATCATAATTATTTGGTGCGAATGGCCTCCAAGAAATCAGTGCGGAAATCGGCCCGACGCAGTCGGATGCAGTCATTGGCAGAATTACCGGGGGGGCTGGGTCAAACTTCTTATATTCCAACACCAAGAGAGAGATAAACAAATCCCAACAAACATGACCGAAGTTGACCCGACCACATGCTTGCACATCATTGCCCCACCATGATGGGTCGCCAGTCGCCAGGCAGTTTCATTAATTAATATGGTGCCAGCCAAGCAGGTCATTTGTCACTTTGGACAGTCGACTACCTTGGGATCTGCCAACGAAATCTCACATGCTTCACAGATCTAGATGATCCAGACCTAGGCCATTTCAGGACATTCTACCTCTGAACGTATCAGCACTCTCAGCGATCTCCCTGCGAGCGAGTGGGGCCCTTGTGATCTTGTCCCACAGATCTGAGTCAGAGCTGGACCCGTTCCAATCTGCATGAGATTTGATGATCTCCTGAGCCAGCTCGATGTGGGAAGCCTCCGAGTCGTCGTCTTCCAAGGCATCTCTCACTTCATCCACAAGCCTTGGCGGTGGAAAAACGTCAGACCTTCCTCAAAAGACAATTCGAATCTGTACCGCCCTTGGTTCCCCACGATAGAAGAGACATAAATAAATATATATATATATGATAATTATATGATATTGATTAGACAAATTACAATGTACCTATCGGTTTGACATGGATTTGGGCAAAATTTTCTGACATGACATCTGTCCTGACATGGCAAGGTCTGTCCGACGATGTCGACACGAGAGCTTGGCGAACTCGAGAGGAGAGAGAAGCCGAAAAAAAACTCCCAACGAATATGGGCGATGGTTAAACCTTGATTGAAACATAAGGGTTAGGTGCACGTAGACGTATTAATAGATCAATAGTGTATACAAATTGACATATAATTATATTCGAAGCGTATAGACCCTCAAGATGGTATGTGTGGGTGTATTTTCCCTCAACTTCATGATATGTTGTTGTTTTAAGACAATCATAATCATAATAGTGCTTTGATTTGGGATTAGGCCACCGCCCCTATAGATGTTACACATTGTTACACTAAAACATTGCTAAAACTACCTCATTTGCAAGCCCTGGGTTTGTCTGTAAATAGGCTACCCCATTCCATCCACTGGTTTATCAACGGTTTATCCCCATTGAGATTGCCAAAACTTGTGGATAAACCACATGTCCATCCATTTCCAAACAACCCCAAATCACGGTGGATGTGCCATGCATCGTACCCTGTTTTCTTGGTATTCTCTCTCTATCCCAATAATTAAGCCTGGTGTTAGATCAACAAAACCACCAAGGATCTCATGAAATCACCTTCCAAACACTCAAAATCATCAAACCTCAACCAAAATCCCCAGAATAAATCATCAACATCAAACAATATCAAACATCAACAGCTAAAAAAATTAGCCCCAGATTCTGCCGGCTGGTTTTCATGAGCTTCTCATGAAGTTCCAAGCGCCACTCTGGTTTCAGTTCAACGGAGTCCAGCAGAAATTCGTAGCGCAGGCGGCTGAAGCTGCGTAGCCACAGGGGCCAAGAAACGACCTGTTCGGTCTGAATCACCACCAGAAGGAAGATCAGGACGCCATGGAAATACCAAGCCTTTTTTGGAGGCTTTGAAGGGATGGGTGAAAATCGGATGTTTGTGTATAATTATATACATTTATAATATATATATGATATTAAATATTATTCTGATTCTTACTATAAACATGATTATTATAATCATCATCATTATCGTTGACATCATTATTATCATTATCATTATCATTATTATAATTATTACTATTACTTTAATCATGATTATTATTCCCCACCTGCCAGGTGAGGGTCGTTAGATTTTATCAGAGCGCTCTTCCTCCGCCTCCTCGTCCTCCTCCTCCTCCTCCTCCTCGACTAGCTGTCCTCTTCCTCCTCGTCCTCCTCCTCGCCTCCTCCTCCAGTTTCTCCTTGACCATGTCTGCATCAACTTCCACCTGCACTTCCGCCTTGACAACCGCCAAGCTCTTTGCCAACTCTCTTCGCCGACTCTCTGCGCCAAGCTCTTTGCCAACTTCCCAGCTCAGTGTGCACCGCTGGACCTCAACCTGGGATCTGCCCAGCTCAGTGTGCACCGCTGGACCTCAACCGGGGACCTGCACAGCTCAGTGTGCACCGCTGGACCTCAACCTGGGATCTGCCCAGCTCAGTGTGCACCGCTGGACCTCAACCTGGGATCTGCCCAGCTCAGTGTGCACCGCTGGACCTCAACCGGGGACCTGCACAGCTCAGTGTGCACCGCTGGACCTCAACCTGGGATCTGCCCAGCTCAGTGTGCACCGCTGGACTTCAACCGGCGACCTGCACAGCTCAGTGTGCACCGCTGGACCTCAACCTGGGACCTGCCCAGCTCAGTGTGCACCGCTGGACCTCAACGGCCAGATAGAATGCCAGAAGAGATGCCAGATAGAATGTCAGATAGAATTTCAGAAGGTATGCCAGATAGGATGCCATGAGATATGCCAGATAAAATGCCAGAAGATATGCCAGATAGAATGCCAGATAGAATGTCAGATAGAATGCCAGAAGGTATGCTTGCCAGATAGAATGCCAGAAGATTTGCCACATAGAATGCCAGATAGAATGTCAGAGAGAATGCCACAAGGTATGCCAGAGAGAATGCCAGAAGATTTGCCAGATAATATGCCAGAAGATATGCCAAATAGAATGCCAGATAGAATGCCAGAAGGTATGCCAGAAGATACGCCAGATAGAATGCCAGATAGAATGCCAGAAGGTATGCCAGAAGATATGCTAGATAGAATGCCAGAAGATTTGCCAGATAGAATGCCAGAAGATATGCCTGAAGATATGCCAGAACATATGCCAGAAGATTTGCCAGATAGGATGTCAGAAGATATGCCAGAAGATATGCCAGATAGAATGCCAGAACATATGCCAGAAGATATGCCAGGTAGAATGCCAGAAGATATGCCAGATAGAATGCCAGAAGGTATGCCAGATAGAATGCCAGAAGATTTGCCAGAACATATGCCAGAAGATATGCCAGATAGAATGCGAGATGGAATGCCAGAAGATATGCCAGAGGATATGCCAGAAGATTTGCCAGATAGAATGCCGGAAGATATGCCAGATAGAATGCCAGAAAATTTGCCAGATAATATGCCAGAAGATATGCCAGATAGAATGCCAGAACATATGCCAGAAGATATGTCAGATAGAATGCCAGAAGATTTGCCAGATAGAATGCCAGAAGGTATGCCAGATAGAATGCCAGAAGATTTGCCAGAACATATGCCAGAAGATATGCCAGATAGAATGCGAGATGGAATGCCAGTAGATATGCCAGATAGAATGCCAGATAGAATGTCAGAAAGAATGCCAGAAGATATATGAGATAAAATGCCAGAAGATATGCCAGATAGAATGCCAGAAGATATGCCAGATAGAATGCCAGAACATATGTCAGATAGAATGCCAGAAGATTTGCCAGTAAGAAAGTGTATAAATGTCATGGTGGGGATCACACGAAGTAAAGTAATTATTATTTTTATGTTTTACAGTTGTGGTGGAATTATTTCGAAGGTCATGTTTCCATCTGGGAAATATTGGTTTGGTGAAATAAGTTTGCCATAGCTGTTCCAAGAGACCCAAGAAGCCTGCAATACGTTGCCCTTCAATACATTGCCTTCCCCGTCTCTCATGCTGAGACTGTTGATCAGGCTCAGGGTGGAGAGGAATGCTGACAGGAGAATGAACATGGCCACAAGACAGAGCGTGAGCATGATAGCATGCCATCGCCTCTTCTTCAGCTGTCCAGAAATCACTGGCAACCTCAGTTGGTTGATCCCTTTCCTGGAAGGACTTGACATTGAATCACTTTAGTAGGATGCAAATGGATGCAATACACTCAAGATATACCCGGATAGCAAATACATGGATATACTATCACTTCATCTGTCCCAAAGAACTCCTCAATTCGGTGCATTTCGGCGGCCGAATCGGCTCTGTCAGGCAACAGTAGATAGCTATACATTTGGTAGAAACCGTGGACCACCAGGATTAAGGGCACGATGATCGCCACAAAATATGTTCCGTACATCAAAGCATTCTCGAAAGAAGGACCTGGGTGGTGAACGCACCTGGAAAAAGGTGACAAAATGACTGCCATGACTTGAAAATCTGTGGGAAAATAGAGCAAAGAAACACGCACCAAACATGCAGTGTACAATACAACATGTGTATATGCACCTATATAATTACATATATAATACATTAATCACATCGTTCCCAAGGGGTTGAAAAGAACACATGAGATTGTCTGAAAAGAAAATAGCCCCAATATAGCATATACTTACCATATATGTTTGAATTTGTCCAGCTATTGGGCTGAGATACTGAAAATGCCTGTCCAAATGTGATCATTTTCAGAGAGAAGGACCGCCTCCATCAATAGTCGCCGGAACAATGGACCAATGGTGAAGGGTGCAATGAAAAGCAACTGGACCAGCAACCACGCAACAGTCAGGATTCCTTGCGGTGACACGTTCGGGTACAAAAAAAAAGCATCTCACTTGATGCCTTTTAAATTTTGACTAAAATGATGTAACCATTTTGTCTAGTTATTTATTCCCCACCTGCCAGGTGAGGGTTGTTAGATTTTATCAGAGATGTTCTCCTCATCCTTCTCCTCCTCCTCCTCCGCCTCCTCTTCCTCCTCCTCCAGTGTCTCCTTGACCATGTCTGCATCAACTTCCACGTCCACTTCCGCCTTGCCAACTTGTCGCCAATCTCTTTGCCAACTTCCGCGCGCAGTGGGCACTGCTGGACCTCAACTGCCGGCTTCCGATCTGAGTGGGCACGGCTGGACCTCAACCGCCAGGTTCTGAGCGCAGTGGGCACCGCTGGACCTCATCCGAGCTCAGTGGGCACCGCTGGACCTTCAGAGCTCAGTGGGCACCGCTGGACCTCAACCTGGGACTTTCCGAGCTTAGTAGGCACCGTTGGACCTCAATGGCCAGACAGAATGCCAGAAGATATGCCAGATAGAATGCCAGATAGAATGTCAGAAAGAATGCCAGAAGATATATGAGATAAAATGCCAGAAGATATGCCAGATAGAATGCCAGAAGATATGCCAGATAGAATGCCGGAAAGTATGCCAGGTAGAATGTCAGATAGAATGCCAGAAGGTATGCCAGATAAAGTGCCAGAACATATTGCAAAAGATATGCCAGGTAGAATGCCAGAAGATATGCCAGATAGAATGCCAGAAGATATGCCAGATAAAATGCCAGAAGGTATGTCAGATAGAATGCCAGAGGATTTGCCAGTAACAAAGCGTATAAATGTCATGGTGGGCATAACTCGAAGTAAAGTAATTTATTTATTTATTTTTGTTATTTTTATTTATTTATTTATTTATTTATGATGTTAGGTTAGTAAAGCAAACGTGAAGTACCATGAACTACCCATACTTTGATGGTTTATACACCCCATTTTTATAGTCATAATACAATCATATTAAGAAATTGTCCATTGTAGAGATGCAAACTTCATAACAGGTTTGTGACCCCAAGGATCGGGTTCCCGGAGATAACCATTGAAGGTGCTGAAAGGTCAGTTCAGGATTTGCCGCACAACCGACACCCTCATCACCATGCATGTTGACCGTCAATAAAGAATCCAAAGGGTTGGAGGGCAATGTGTCCCGGACAACCCTGAATGGGACCTGGTAGACGGCTGAATAGAGGTAGTCACCATGAGCAACTGAGAGATTTAGGTTTCCCAGTCTTGTCTTTGTAGCTTGCCATAGGCCAAATGGAACGATCAAAACAATCAACATGCTGTATCTTCTTAACATGAATTAACAGTGAAGAAAATGATCATCTGGCTGGTTGTGGTTGACGTGACCGTGGTGATCGTGAGCATCTGGACCAATGAAGACCTCTACCGAAGTAGCAGCCCACGAGAAGGCTGCAGCGCATGTGGAGACTTGCACGATAAAGGTGAGCAGTCCGATTGACAAGGTCCATGTCTCTGCGACCCCACAGAGCAATGCGGAGTCATGCAGAATGGAAAGTACGGTCCACATACCGAGGCTGATCATGTAGACTGTCCGGGAAGTTCCATGCTCAAGGTGGTGATGCGGCTTCACATTCGATGAGTTTTTGCATAGCTCTGGGCTCTCAAAAATCTTTGCGTGGTTTCGATTCACAAACAAATGAGTTACTGTCGCTGGATACCAAGAATAGGTATAGGGCAACCAGTCCCAGAAGTTTAGATCAGGTGCCTCCGCATGCACATATTTCCTTCCATTCTCCACTTCAACGAATAAGGGGAAAGGGAACAGTGGTTTTGAGAGGTTTCTTTGATCCACCGGCTCAATTCTGCCCTTCATATCCTCTCGGAAGGTTGGTGGTAGATGGTCTTGGCAATCGCTGTAGAATTGCATGAAGATGCAGGGGTGCTGATTAGAGTCGCAAGCCTTGGACATATTGATATACCATCTGGTTATGACTAACATAGCCATAGAAAATCACAATTTTTAATAGGTAAACCATCTATAAATGGGCCATTTTCCATGGCTATGTCAAATAACCAGAGGGTAATTCAGGAACTTCTAGGAACGCCAAAAGAAAAACCTATTCCCCATCTTTAGATTCCCCAACCGATTCGTGGATTTCAACGGATCTTTCACATCAGCAAATCCCCAAGAAGCTTGGAAGTCACTGTCATCGTTCCGATGCTTCACCACCGCAAAGAAAGGATACACCAAGAGGATTGTGAAGACCGCGCATTTTGCACATTGGATCCACACGACTCCACCCATGGCTAAAGATCTCACCCTTCGCACAAGAAAAAGGGTTATTCCGTCTCTTGACTACCCAGTGATTCTATAGAAACCCTGCAGAGCCTTGTGTTCCATTGAACTTTTGTTGCACCTGACCTACCCTTGAGGCTTGAAATCGGCAATGGATCGTGGTCGCCCAACGCCAGGGTCCTTTGTCTACCAGAGAAACATGACTTTGGACTATGTCATCCCCATAGGATTATCCCCAAAAAATGGACCAATATGGTACCAAATCGAACCTTGAGAACCAATCTACCAATCATTTTGACCTGAAAAAGGCTGCCCCAAATTTTGGCGATCAATCATGATCTATCATCCTTTTCCATGTTGATAAATATAGATACTCTCCCAAATTTGAACGAAAACACCCGTTTTGAGAAAATGCTCGGTGGCAGTTTTTGTTAAAACTTCGTATTGTTTTCAATGTTGCACGGGGCTTATGTTAAACCATTTTCAAGGGAAAAACACAAACTGCATTAACATAACCCTACAGAGAGAGCTTCTGTAGGTGCATGCATCCACCGGATTTTGTGTTTGCAACCGCCAGGGGTTATGTTAACGCAAGATATCATTCTTCAGGTGCTCTGCGAGAGGTTATGTTAAGGTAGAAGATCAGGGGGTTGTTGTCATGTCCTTCTAAACTCTGCGTCCAGACTGTGCAAGGCTGACAATATGAGGAGAGCAAGAGGGTTTTCCAGGGTATTTGATGGTCTCCGATATAGGGTATATCCATAACCCAAAAAAACTACACAGAGTCCAAAAAACTACACAGAGTCCAAAATGCATGAGGGCATATTCAGGGGATCTATGTTAATAGCAACATGTGAAACCAAGGGGAAATACAATTATGTAACATACACCTACCGAAAGAAGGCCCAACAAGCTCTGACAACTCTCCGACGACGATCATTAGATTTAGCAGCGCAGTTTTTTTTCGACGGCCTCCCCAAGGGCATTCTCGGTTTTTCTGTTCTGTGCTAATGTAAACTCATTTCAACGCTAGTTTTAAACGCGGTTTTCCATGACACAGTTCAGCATCTTCATCCCTTTGTCTCCCGGAAAGGAAAACCTAAGTTATAAGCATAGACCCTATAGTAGTTCTAGAATCAACTTCAAAACTTGTTGGATGTGAAACAGAAGTGGATTTGGGGAAGCGGGGCGCAAAAACGTATTTGTTTGATTTGGCAGAATATTGCGACTTGTGTCTCTGGCAAACGGTCTTAACATAGCCCTGGTGTGACTCGTCTTCTCCAGATGATGTGAAGCCTTTTGGGTTATGGATTTGTAGCCACCTCCGTTACTGACTAACCGGTAGACCCTGTAGCAGTACTGTGACATTCTGTTTAAAAAAAACATATACAAGAAAATCGGGGTATCCCGCAACAAAAATCAACATACATGTATATATTTTGTGGATAAGTTCCTTTAAAAAAATGTTGATTTGTAATATTTTTTGGACCTGACAAGGGGGGGACCCACGAGACAAAACATATGCCCTTCTGCATTTTGGACTCTGTGTAGCTTTTTGGGTTATGGATAGCTTTTGTTCAGCCATACCCAATATCGGAGACCCTCAAATACCCTGGAAAACCCTCTTGCTCTCCTCATATTGTCAGCCTTGCACAGTCTGGACGCAGAGTTTAGAAGGACATGACAACAACCCCCTGGTCTTCTACCTTAACATAACCTTTCGCAGAGCACCTGAAGAATGATATCTTGCGTTAACATAACCCCGGGCGGTTGCAAACACTAAATCCGGTGGATACACGCCGGTTGTATTGTTTAGCCATACCCAATATCGGAGACCATCAAATACCCTGGAAAACCATGTAGTCCCAGGCACAGCCCAGACACCGGAGACTCGTGTCTCCCATATATTAGTATAGCTTAAGCGGAAACTGCAGAACAAGGGATTCATGCATCGTCTTTATCCCCGGGGCCGTGGGAATATATACCATTAAATACGTTTACTATATATATATATATAATACACTATGATTAACCTATATTAACCATTATTTAACCATTTACCATCTGGTTGGTGGTTTCAACATGTTTCAACCCCTCTGAAAAAATATGAACGTCAGTAATTCCCAATATGATGGGAAAGTCATTCAAAATTCCCATGGGTTCCAGTATGTTCCAGTCACCACCAATCAGATTACTATTGATTAACCACTATTAACCATTATTTAACCATTAAAAATCATCAACGACCCCCCGTTGATCACCACGTATCACCATTACCGCGAACACGCCGCGCTGCCAGAGGAGAAACGCCAAAGGGTCCGGCGCCTCAGCCAGGCGCTTCAGCAAGATGCGCAGCCTCGTAGCCGGTGCCGGTGCTGCCACGGTCTCCTTTAAAGGGCACTGTTAAAGAACCATGAGCCAGAAAAAGTATCAAAATTGGTATTTTTACAGCAGGTGATGGATATTATGGGCTGGGATAAGTGGCAAAACCTAACACGTTGCCATGTTGAGTGGGATATACCAAGGTGGATAAGCATCTTGACATATCTTACCCTCTGGTAAACGTTTACAGTTCACGAAAATGGCCCAGTCGAAATGGTGGATTTACCCATTATTAATAGCATGGTGATTTTCCAGTTCGTTATGTGAGTTATGTGACAATTTCCCAGAGGGTAAATGTTATGAATTTTCATGGTTATCGAATGGTTTCGATGGCGATGGCGTGATTCATGGTGCTTTTTTTCATGTGATTTTCTGGTGATTTCAGCCACCAAAATGATGATGGAATGGAGAGATTAAAGGGATATAGTTTCCACATATCAAACAGAGCTGGGAAATATCCTGATTTTTCGAACGCTACTTGCACATTCCCGATTTGTGGGTTATGAACGGATATGCCATCTATAAATGCATTACAGTATATATATTATGGCTATGAACCTTTTACGATTCGTGGGAAAGTCTTCCAAGTAGCCTATAGATGGTGTTGCCGCAAAAACCATCGAACCAAATGGTGGATGAACATTAATGGAAACAACTAACAACCATTTTTGATTTCCAAAACATGGGGCATTTTCCATTGCGTGTGAATTAGATTCCAACTGGTGGAACAAAAGCACCAATTTCTGATTTATGTCCGTCTAAAAATTACAGAGAATGATGCTCAACAATGGATTTTTGGGTTTTCCCCACAATCAACTGAATTGGACCATGAATGTTGCTCTGTTCTTAAACAACAAGGGAAAACAACAAGGACGGCACTAACAACGATGTGGAAATAGTGGTGATTAAGCAATACAAAGTGCATTGTAGTGGGTATAGTTCTCAAGAGCTCAAGAGTGTGGATATCTGGAAACGAATGGAACACATTAAAAAAATGTGCGTTCGCCAACAAAAACGGATACACAAGGTCGAAGGGTTGAATGGATTTCTCCATCAAAAACACCCTCAATCGAGATCCAAAGAAACAAATCTGGAACCAAACTAGCCACAACCAGCCGCAACTTTGGCCAGGTTTGAAAACTATATCAATTCAGCCACCAAAGAATTGACAATACACAACTTTGGACAGGGCGACATGGGTATGGCGGACAAAAATCGCAACTCAAGTGGATCCAAGATCATGTTGAGATATTTTTAGTATGATTTGAAGCAGCTGACTTTTTTGGGGACAATCATATCGAGCCATAGCTACTTCGATGACCAGCTCAGAATTTCTATCAATTTTGCAAGGTACCCTCTGGTGATTAAACATGGTATTAGAAAATTCCCATGTATAGAGGATTTTCACATTGAAAACAACACATTGAACTTGATGAGGATTTCCTTGCCAGGTTTGAGTACCGGTGGGTAAGTCGCATGCCACTTGGGGTCTCACGTCCGGTGACCACCGGATTTTCAGCAAAGTCGCGCGTTGTTTGGAGCGATGGTGGCTGATGCCTGCAACCGCCACTACAATGTGAGGCCCCCGGCCACGATAAGTTGGTGAACATAACTCCAATAACTATATGGTTTATGGATGTTTATGGTACGTAAATAACTATAGTTACTGGGGCTTTTGTTAACCAACTAACATCACTGGGGGGCCTCACATTGTATGATATGTCAACCATAAACAAATAGCGAAAAATAGTAGCAACTTGGCTCATAACCTGCGGCATGAATAGATGCAATACTAAAATACAACCTATAGTACCTATAGGAGGTTAATCCCTTCCCCTGTTGTTGGTATGGTATAATTCCGTCCATCTACTAAACCACAATTTCCTGTACAATCCCTTCTCTCTTCCCATTTCCAAAGATATCCATACGGAAGGCGATATTATGGACCATTCCATGCACTAATGAATCATCACATTCTCCATGAAAAAATGACCATAATTATATGGTATATCGGTATATTCCTCTATACTGTGGATGGTTGCGAAATCCTGCACCAGGCACGGTAGATGCCAACTATCCCTTGAAAAATCCCATGGAATTTGTTGTTTTTCATAGTTCCCTGCATAGTTAGCCTGCCTGGTGAGTCCTGTCATCCCGCTTCAGGGGGGAACTTCAATAACATCATCATTTGGGGAGCAGGAGCTGCCAAGGTCCTCACTTTTGAAGCTTTAAGGCAGTGAATTTTGTCAATCTCCGCCCATTTGTTGCGTGGTTGCCATGGTTTGCCCCAATCAATAGCCAGGGATCAAGTGAGCAATTTACATCGCTATGGCAAATCAAATCCACCAGGTCAAATCATTTTACGTGGGAAAGCATGGTTTTTTCAATATCTATAATTATGCTAGATTCCCTCAGGGTAATTCCCCATTACATAAAGCAGTCATGATCTGTCATTTGATGTAAATACAGGGGGGCGTCATTAAATACAACTTTTTTGCTTCGATAGACTTAGATAGGCCTAAAAATCGAATTAAATAACCCCCTGAGTTTACCTCTGGCGCCAGTCTTAACTTCTGTTTCCAGCCTCCAAAAGCTTTGAACGCAGTGTCTGCAGGCCCTGCAATCGAATGGCTCTTGGTGATGTCATGACGGCAGTTTTAGTATGTCATGGGACCGGGACTGGATTGGCTTAAGGATGCCCCCCGAGTTTTCAAATATCCCCGTCATGGGGAACCCCAATAGGAATATATAGACATCACCTATAAGCAAACTCAGGAAGAAGCATAACTTTGAAATGGGGTCCCAAAGCAAAGCCATAACTTCGATCAAAAAGCTAATATAGTGCAAAGGACCAAATGTGCAGCCAAATACATACTGTATATGAACGGTTTGAGCACCCGAAGCCCTGCAAAAGAACTGGATATATTCATAGCATCATTTGTCAGAGGGGGGCATCAACAATTGGTGATCTCGAAATAGCAACTTTGTTAGGAAAACCACGCACAACAGAACGATGGAGATCGCGTGTTAGCCAGCCAACCCCCTACAAAAAAAGGATGCATCCTTCCTTTGTAGGTAATCCCAGGAACTCCAACCTCCTTTATTTAACATTTAAGGTAACCTCGCTTGAGTTATTTAAGGAAGGTTAGCTTAATTAAGGAAGATTGTTACTAAGGAACCTTTCTTAATTAAGAAAACCTTCCCTTAAATAGCAGAACCTTTCTTAAATATTACCTTAATTAAAGATGATTTTCTTTATTAAGAAAGGAAAACTCTTAATTAAGGCAATCTCTCTTAAATAAGATAGGTTGATTAGGAGAGGTTTCACTAATTAGGAACGGTTTCACTAAATAACAAAGGTTGGAGGTTCTGGGATGTTCTGTGAACATCCGCTAGTACTCCAAATACAATAGTTTCTAAGAAGGTGTTTGGACCTCGAAAAAACAACCCAAAGTCGAGTCGAAGGTGTTTGGAACAGGATATTTTTTCAGGACATACACGAATCCTACGATGATCGTGCGTTATCCATTGTCATCCTCCACCCCTCTGGTAAACGTTTACAGATTCCTATAGAAATAGATTTATATTCATTTAGTTCGTTGATTTACCATGATTTACCTATAAAAAAATGGCGATTTTCCAGTTATTTACCATGATTCACCTATAAAAAATTGTGATTTTCCAGTTATTTACCATGATTCACCTATAAAAAAAGGTGATTTTCAGTTATTTACCATGATTCACCTATTAATGGCATGGTGCATGGTGATTTTCCATTTATTTACCATGATTTACCTATAAAAAATGGTGATTTTCCAGTTATTTACCATGATTTACCTATAAAAAAATGTGATTTTCCAGTTATTTATTATGATTCACCTATTAAAAACGATGATTTTCCACTTCGCAACGTGTAAACGTCGACCAGACAAAAATCGCCCACCATTTCCCATCGACCTCAGCATCCAATTTCCCTCGAACCAGTGGCTTCAGCCCAGCCAGAATGTGAGAATAGACTTCGATCTCTTCCTGAGAAAACGGTGTGGAGAACATCTATAGGATCTCATCAATCTCATCCATTTTGATAAACAAACTATTGGATAAAGTAAAAATGGATAAACATCTGGATTGTTGATCCCATTTTCATGGTGCCTTTCTTGTGGAATCTCCGTCCTGAACTATGATCCCATCAGGGTCAATCAAAAATCGACGGGACAGAGCATCTGCACCACTCAGTGGAGTACAGCATTCATGGGGATGAAACAGCAAACATAGCAAATTATAGAAGCAACATTATTGATAAGGGTGTTTAACATACCTCATAAGGTAATGTAATATATATTTGTGATATATGTTATATGTTTGTCTCCAAGATATCCAAAGATTTCACGGCTATCTTGGGGTATCCCCTGGTTGGGCGAATCCAAACAAAATCCCCATCATTCCCCGGTGACAGGAACATACGAACAAAGGTGTGTTCTCTTGGAAACAAAGACTATACTGTCCTGCTTTTATGATAGCCAACAGAGGTCAAAAGGATGTTATAAACGATTTATGCGGCCCAAGGCCTTATAAATCAATTTCTCTTTTCTTGGGATGTTACACTTCTGTGGGCATGCTCCGCATAATTTTCCTTCAACCGAACGAACATGTGACATATGGCAATTTAAAGATCATCGCACGTCTGTCAAGACGATGAAAACGTCGTTCAAATTTGCTTTTTCTAACTCTACCACAGCACCCTCAGCAAATTTGGAAGGCAATCCTTTTTAGACCATGGACATGCTCCTAGGAGAGCTTGACTTTTGGATCCCACCCCACCACACCATCAGCAGATGCCACGCATCGCCAAGAGCACGCGGCCGGCCAATCACTCTTTGATTGCATTGGACTTTCCATCCCTCAGCAAGTCCTTGACATTAAGCATGCGCCTGCATGATACTTCTATTAGACTTGTTTCTTTTAGGCTGGAAACTTCCGCGCCTGTACGGCGCGCGTGCCAAATATATAAGGTTGGCCTGGAAACATCACAATATCAGGTTACATTTAAATTTCCATTATTTATTTTCTTATTCTTGAGATATCCACCGTTTTCAAACAATCCCAGAGCGGTTTTTGTTTCCTCCAAAAATGCGAAAGCAGGCTTACACCTAAAGCATTTAACCAGCGGGAACCCTCAAAAGCACCAGCAATAAAACAAAAGAGTAGTCTCAGGACACGAGGAAGATAAAGCACCATTTGTATTGTATTGTTAACCTTTGCAGTTCCTGGACACTGTTTTCTTTTGCAAAACGTTTTGGTATAGCAAGGCAGCACCATGCTCTTCAGGGCAGCCCACATTGACAGGTAAAGGCGCTCAAACACAGTCGACAATGCTTTTCAATGCAAGCATTCCAAAAAGAGCAAGCGTGTCATCATTGGAGCGGCCCATGCCGCGCCCGCTTGTGCCCGTGAGGGGCTCTTCAGCTTCATGCGCAGTGATTGTCGGACGGCAAAATATTGAAAGTTGCAAGTGCATACCGGGGGTTGCTCTCTGGCTTTATATATGTGTAAATATATATATATACATATCTCTTTACTGCTATTTATTTTGTAAATCTCTCTCTTTTCCCAGAATAAATATATATATATATATACATATGTGTGTGTGATATATATATATATGTATATATATATATATATGTGTGTGTAGTTTTTTTTTAATATATATATATATATATATTCATTCTCACGCATCTCAACGTGTCAGGCTTTTAAGTAGGGATACGCTTCCTCAACTCCCATAGCCAATTTGCAAGTTTCGGTGACACGGCGGTCTGAACAACCATCGTCGCAAGTCCACATATACAGGGTCAAACTACATGCTTGATGTAAAAAACTACTAGCAGTAAAGTCGGCGACTGCGGTTTCGCTCCGGTATGCACTGCGACGAGATCAATGCGACAAAAATCATTGATGGAGGAATCGACACAGCGGAGTCAAAAAAAGCCATGCCCCTACTTTGCGGCACAAAACCGATCGTGGCAACATTGAACTGCTGTATAGGTTTCTAAGCGGCCCGGGAAACAAATAGGAAGCTCCATCCGACTGCAATCATGCATGGCTGTTAATTACCACATTCCGGAAAGGTTGCCCCATGGGCTGCTTACACAGACGCACAAAGCGTATATGTATTTTTACACGCAGGACTTTCTGCGCATGTCATTTTTTCGCCAAGCCTTTTCTAGCACTCTTCTCATGTCAGCGGTCAGCTGGTTTTTTTGATCAAGCACGCTTTGCGCAAAAACACATCACACAACCTGGTGATAGCATGGTTTGGCCACAGAGAGAGAGGTATTACCGGAGTTTTTCTCCTACCAATTTTTCCCCGGCGAGGCCCACGCAGGCTTGCCAAACAACCAAACAAGAAACATGTTGCAAGCCCTACTGCCTCTGAGCATAAGCATTCAACTCTTCTCGGAAGCAAGCGTTGTGCTGCAGCTCCCGGCAATAGCGGGCTCGATGACGTTAAAGTTCTTCCCGAATTAGATTTCTATGGCATGACCTTTGCCGCAAGGCTGTCCATGATGCACTTGTGCTATAGAGAGGCGTCATGTCTCCAAGGCTTTCAGTTTTGTATGTGGCGGGCATAAAATTTGCACATGTTTTTGCTGCATTTGGGATAAAAAGAAGGCGCTGCTTATACATACACTCTGCATGCCTGCCACCTAGCCGAAGATTTCCAGCACTGAATGAGTCCAAATACTTTGCGAAACATCGCTGGGATCTGGAAACATGAATTTCACGAAATTTCACGTTAAGTAGCTTGCATAAATGATTTATATCGTCTTTTTCACGAAATTTCACGTTTCGTGTGTTCCGCTTTTTCTTCCTCTTCTCACCTCGGATTTTCTGGACTCAAGAATAATGAGCAATTTCATGAATTTCACGCTTCTTTTTCGTGGATTTCACGCTTCACGTTTCATTGTCTGCTGAATTACATGAGTTTCACGCTTCTTTTTCGTGAATTTCATGAATTTCACGTTTTCTCTGCTGAATTTCATGAATGTCATGAATGTCACGCTTCTTGTTCGTGAATTTCATGAATTTCACGTTTTCTCTGCTGAATTTCATGAATTTCACGCTTCTTCTTCGTGAATTGCATGAAATTCACGTTTTCTCTGCTGAATTTCATGAATTTCACGCTTCTTCTTCGTGAATTGCATGAAATTCACGTTTTCTCCGCTGAATTTCATGAAATTCACGCTGAATTTCATAAGATTCACGTTTTCTTTGCTGAATTTCATGAATTCCACGTTCTCTTTTCGTGATTTCCTTGCTTTTTGGCCAAGTTCTTTCAATTTCATGAAAACTCATTTTTTTCCACGGCTGCGCTTCATGAATTTCATCCGGCCCTGTGAGTTTCATGTTTTTCCCCCTTGGGTTTCGTGACTTTTGCACGTTTCGTCCCTGAAATAGGTGTGATGTTTTCACATGTTTCCTTGGAACTAATTTTTCTATTTATAAATATTACGCATACGCCATGCTGTGACTGACATATGTATATGTATTGGTCTTATATATTTTTACTTATATACGTGTTTGTGCGATTGTGGTTGTGCATGTTCGTGTACATCCATGCACAATAGATACATGTGATATGTGTATATACATTTATATATATTAATCTATATACACCATGTTGCAAAAAATGCCTTATGTACACATGTGTTAAATAGATTTGCCGTGTCTATGCATGGATATGCAAGCTTGAATGTGCGTATATGCTTTTTACATTTACACATGCGTGTATGTCTGCAAACATAAACATATATATTTATATATACATATATATTCAAGATATGTATATACTTGGGGGTGCCGTTTCGATTGCTTGAACCACAAGGCAACCTTTTCCGTGTAGGGGATATATACAAGCTTATGGATTCCTGTGGCTCTAAAACCAATCAGTTAACCCAATTGCACCACCAATTTTCCCGCCCAGCGAAAACCATATCGTCTCTAGGGCATGTTTTGACAACGTTGTCATATCGGAATGCCCATCCTGCAGCATGATCTTGATCCTACTGCATTGCAGGAATTTTGCTCAATGCTGTTTCCGGGCAGGTACACATTGCAACATGCAGGATGTAGAGACATGGGTTTTCAGCGCGAAATGCAGCAATGGTGAAACAAAGGTGCATCACAACACACATCAGCTTTTGCTCAGTGCTACACCACAACAGCCATGCCCACGATCTGAGGTCAATCGCTATTGTAACTTTACAGCGACCAACCCATGCAACCCACAAAAACCGATTTATACGACAAGCATCGATCTGTGTGAGGTGGCTCGAACACTGTGACAATCGCTGTCATCACAATATACGGCGACCAACCAAATTTCTCAGGCTCCTAGGGAGAAAAATGCTTCAGCAGCGACCAACTGGGTGCACCGGCTAGTCGCTGTTCGACAGAAGAGCGAACATTGGGCGCAATTCTGCTTGAACAGCGACCAATGGGTGCACCCGCAAAAATCGATTTATGGCACATAAACCGTTTTTTGCAGTGGTTCGAACAGCGTATGTGACAGTCGCTGTATGAGCTACACAGCGAACCTCCCAAGCTGCGCAAGCCGGTTCTAATATGTGATGGATGTTGAAAACCCATACCTCCTGCACATTGTTACTGCACGGCTGTGTACACTGCGGATTCAAATCATAAGAGCAAAGCTGCGCAAGCCGGTCAAATATGTGATGGATGTTGAAAACCCATACCTCCTGTACATTGTTACTGCACGGCGGTGTACACTGCGGATTCAAATCATAAGAGCAAAGGTGCGCAAGCCAGTTCAATTATGTGATGGATGTTGGAAACCCATGCCTCCTGCACATTGTTTCTTTGCGCACTCCGCATTTCATCATTAAAGCAAAGCCGGTTCCTATGCAAGCCAGTTCCAGAACATCACGAAATGGCTGAGGGGAGGTGAAAGCCTATACCTGCTGCATGTTTATTCAAGATGCATGTACTAAAACCTTGCATGGGCCCTGCAAATCATTGAAGGATTAATCTTGAAAGCAATAGCACCCAAGCCCACTGAAAATGCTCGATTTATAAGGTAGATTGATTTATACAGCTGTTTAACCTGTGTTGGAGTTGAAAAGGTGGTACTGTATATTTGCATCTTTGGACACCACGGTTACTCCACCAACATTCACTACTGGTCTGAATTGGGCACCCTTAGAACATCTTAGAACGCTCGCCAGCGGTAGTGAATTGGGTCCCTTAAGACACGCGCTACCGATAGTGAATTGAGAATCCTTAGAACGCTCGCTACCGGTAGTGAATGGAAACCCTTAGAACGCTCGCTACCGGTCGTGAATTGGGAACTCTTAGAATGCTCGCTACCGATAGTGAATTGGGAACCCTTAGAACGCTCGCTACCGGTAGTGAATTGGGAACCCTTAGAACGCTCGCTAGCGGTAGTGAATTGGGAACTCTTAGAACGCTCGCTAGCGGTAGTGAATTGGGAACCCTTAGAACGCTCGCTACCGGTAGTGAATTGGAAACCCTTAATTGGAAACCCTTAGAACGCTCGCTACAGGTAGTGAATTGGGAACCCTTTTAGAACGCTCGCTACCGGTAGTGAATTGGGAATTTTGTCAATGGGGAGCCCTTAGAACGCTCGCTACCGGTAGTGAATTGGGAATTCTGTCAATGGGGAGCCCTTAGAACGCTCACTACCGGTAGTGAAGTGGGAATTCTGTCATGTGGAGCCCTTAGAACACCCACTACCGGTAGTGATTTGGGGATTCAAAATGTATAAAAAAATGGTGCTATTAAGGTAAATAGTGTTCTAACAGGGAGTGATGGTCGCTCCCTGTTAGAACGCTCGCTACCGGTAGTGAGTGTTCTAAGGGAGGGTTGGGAAACATCGACCCAGGGATGATCTTGTGTTTTCGCCGGGGTCTTAGTGAGAAGAACGCAAGATTGATGGTGCCCCAGCGACGGAAAAACTCCACTAGAACGCTCGCTACCGGTAGTGAGTGTTCTAACAGGGAGTGACGGTCGCTCCCTGTTAGAACGCTCGCTACCGGTAGTGAGTGTTCTAAGGGTGCCACCGGAATCATCGACCCAAGGATCATCTTGTGTTTTCGCTGGGGTTGTACTGAGAAGAACGCAAGATTTAGGGTGGTCCAGCGACTCCAAAACTCCACAAGTGCAGTCGCTACCGGTAGTGAGTGTTCTAACAGGGAGTGACGGTCGCTCCCTGTTAGAACGCTCGATTTAGGGTGGTCCAGCGACGCCAAAACTCCACAAGCGCAGTCGCTACTGGTAGCTTCATCTAGTGTGTGTGTTTTTTCTCACTGGCTGGGTCTCCACAAAAAGCGTTGACAAGGGAGTTCAAAAGACCTTCCAAAGCATTTCAATTTTCAACCATCCCATTCATTTAAACTTTGGGCTCCATTCAACTGGGGCAGTGTCCCACTATCATGCAACGAAAGGTAGTGTAATTTGTCTGCAGCTACTGGGGCTTTGTTTGTCTTCCTTTTTTGACAATCTTCAACTTGTGCTAATTCCATTGGGTGTTAGTTGGGCTTACCTCCGTCTCCAGCAGTATCAACTATTCAACTAGTTTCCTGCAGAATGCTAGAGAGTGTCCTAGGGGTACCCCATTCACCTGTAGTCCTGTAGTGATCGTTTCAAGAATGCCTCGATTCGTACCAGTAGCGAATACTGGTGGGTGACCATTCTGTCCAACGATGCCTATACATTCAGTACCACCTTTTCAACTATCATAAAAACAGGTCAGTATAGGGGTTGGTTTGGTATACCATTGATTATCATTTACTGTACTGATTGTGAAAAATGGTTAAGCGATGTTAAACGGTTGGTGACCCCTCTGTTCATCAACCAAACAATGCGATTTTAGGACATCCATATCTCATTATAATGGTGAAACTCCTCTGTTCAACCAAAAAATTAGTATATACGGTATATGTTAAATAGTTTAAGGACATCTTATACCAAAATTCCCCTGATCAATGCTTACATATGATACGATGATCAGAAATTGCTATTGCGAAGCTAGGCTCAATCTTCCCCTTATCCGCTTTCTGCACATCGTCGATGACGTTGCGCACGCGCGAGGCATAGATCACGTCGGCGATGGTGGAGACTCCCGCGTGGCCTGGTGGAGGTCAAACATCGGAAATCCAGGAGCTGGAAATGGTCATGGGACAATTTACTTGTTAGTGGTATACCTACCCCTCTGAAAAATATGAAAGTCAGTTGGGATTATTATTCCCAATATATGGGAAAATGTTCCAAACGACCAACCAGATTTACCTATTGAAAATGGCCATAGAAATAGTGGATTTACCCATGAATAGCATGGTGATTTTCCATAGTTATGTGACAGTTTACCAGAGAGTAATAGGAAAAGATGGAACATATCGAAACATCACTATCAAAAATGGAGGTTTATAGCCGGATAATAGGAACTTTTTAAGAATATATATATATATATTAAACATATATATATATAAAAGCATATCGGAAAAAATAACTGAACAAAAAACGGTATGTAAATCCTGATCCCAAAAGCAAATCATGTGATTTCCAAGTGGCGGTCTTCATATTTATGTCTCGGCGCTTGATTCTGAACTGTTTGAACTAGAGCTTGTTGCATCTACATCAGAGCTGCTTTCAGCTACATCATATCCGTAGAGAAAGTTTTGTTCAGCAGTTCTTTTTCTGTGGGTTTTTGTGGACCATTGGTCATTCTGACTGAAATCCGGATGTCGTTCAGAGGTCGTTCTGAGGTCGTTTGGGAGCCGAGAAAACTTGACCTTTGAATACACAGTAATTGTACAATCTGAAAATCAGATCCCTGTCTGAATTCCCCGGAACGGGTAGGGTCCTCTATGTTTCTAGTGCACGTGCACTTCTGCTTACTGCCTTGGGTGTGCCCAGGATAAATTCGTTATAAAATGGCCCTGTCTCCAAACATTTTTTGTGCACGTGCATTGGTGGCACAGCATGGGGAAGAGTCTCGGGCTCGTAAAGAAATGGTTCTAGAGGGAACCCGCTCAGGCTACAAGTGGAAGGGTTAAGTCATAGCATTTCGTTTTAAGTCATTGCAGGGGGCTTGTTTTCGCATGGAAACGCTGCGAACGTTTTAAGTCATAGCAGCTCCGTTTAAGTCATAGCATTTTTATGGTTTCACCACGGAAACGCGTACGGAATGCAATGGGTTTTAGGATCCTTGTTGTTCTGTTTAGCATGGCCTGACGGTGAAAGGTATATGTCCAGGGCATGTTTTGCACATATGTTTTGTGTACAAGTTACATTGGAAACGCGCGTTGACGATGGATATGTTGGGTACAGTTCATAAGCGAAAACCCAATGTCACAGACATGATTTGAAGATGTCTAGGAACGGCAATTGCGATGCCAAACACCATGGAAATGCGAGCGCAGGAACCATGGTCAGATTACAGTTGGTTTTTCACGGACAGGGCAAGCAAAAGCAATCAACAAAACATACAAAAAAAAGACCAAACAAAGGCTGGTCACGAACGAGGTCCGAACGAGGTACCAAACGAGGTCAAAAACTACCCGGGACAGACCCTTACCCAAATCCTGGAGCTGGAAGATTTTCGGCTTCAGCAAACAGTTGCAGTGGAATACGCTCATCCAAAAACGAAAAAAACAAATACAGAAGTAACCCAAATGGTGATAAAATGATACCATGAAATATATCAGTTTACATAGTGTATACTACCCCTTCATGTTTGAATCCTGGCCAATGCTGATAGACAAAGAACCTCGAAAAAAAAGCACCGCATGGCACACACTCATCCAAGAGCAAAGACAACATACATGACTAACCCAAAATGTTTAAACGTGATACACCAGAATACATCACTTTACATACTATTTCATGCTATTCTATCATATTTGAACCTTACCAATCCTCACAAACATATATGTTGCGAAAACAAAGCAACGCATGGCAGACACACATCTAAGCATAGAAACAACATGCATAGCTTATCCAATATGTTATATGATGCTCCCCAATATGCCTTTCCGCAAGGCAGGCGCTCATCCGCTACGACTTAACACACGATGCAAGGACTTAACCCTAGTACCTAGTAGGGTCTCGTTGCAGAGATGACAAAAACGGTGCCAGATGCAATTTGCCAGCCCCAAAAAAGCATTTAGGGTGGTTTCGGGTGTAAATATATACTTACGCATTTGGCTGCTGATTTGTTCTAAATGCATCTAGACCTGTAAATATATGTATACTTATATACGTATATTTAGGAGGTTGTTCCAATGTTGTTCTGGATGTCGTTGAGAGGGTCGTTCCCCAACTAAATGGCACATTGCAAAATTACCAAAAACATCAGAAATAGCTGCGGTGGTGCCTGGAATTCTGAAAGAAGAATCGCACAATATTACTGTAAATCACCCCCCCTCTTTTTGGCTCAAATGGAAGTGTATAGCTGGGAACATCATCTTTCTGCAAGAAACTAATTTAAAAAAAACAGCGTACTCCAACAGACCATGTTTTTCACACTAGGCTGAGCTGAAAAAAACAAATGCCAGATCAACCAGGCTAAACCCCAGCCTAAGCGGTCATGCTCTCTTTTTTGATGCATAATACAACGTCCCATGAATTCATGACAGGCTTCTGATGGGTTTTGACCATCTCATTCTGCATTTCACGTAAATCTAAAACACATGTAATCTGGTTTTCTCTGAAATTAGGATCTTGTGGTCCCAATAAAAAATCGCCATCGATTGCCATTCACTAGGGAAAAAAACCACGGCATTTTTCAGGTCACCCCCCAAATGACATCGCGCCAATTCTCTCACCTCTGGTGAGCTTCACATCATGCGCCAAGATCGATGGGTAGATCCCAATTAGCCTGAGCTTTTGCCAATGAGTTTTCCAAGGGTCGCAACTGAGGCCGTAGCCTTGTTGATGGTCCAACTCCAAAAATAGCTGAAATAAGGCTAGTTCCCATAGGATCCATGGTGCTGGTATATATGCTAACATTTGGGGTATATTGATGGTAAATGTTACCATATATAGCAGCACCATGGATCCGATTGGGGATGACAATTGTCGCAATCTAACCAGCATTCCAGTGACGTCGGGAGGTGAGGGGATCAAATTCATCCAGATCATTTAAGACGTTGGTAAACGTTAACGAAAAACGATGGAAAGATCCACCATGCTATTAATAGGTAAACCCAGGTAAACCATCTATAAATGGACCATTTTCCATAGCTATGTTAGTTTTCCATAGCTATCTAAGACTTTCATTTGTCTTGTGCAGGAGAGACCATCTAGCTCATCCAGTCAACTGTCAACCCGTCAAACATGCTAATGATACTAATTTCAGTTGTTGACATCCTTGCTTCCCCCGTTGAGTAGTAAAAAAAACCCGAGCATGCTTTGTGCTCCCCCAATTTCTAGACCTCAATTGAAGGAATCCCAAAATTGTCACTGTTCGATGGCTTCTATTTATATATATATATATACATATGATCATAAATGATGTATATTTATATATATAATACCAATAATAAAGAATATATGTACTGCAAGAGAACATCGCATCCGGTTTTTCAAACGTCAAAGATGAATCGACGTCCACCGAGACACTCCAGAGCCTTCTCCCGAGATGAGATGGCCGCCAAACGGCTCAAGATTTCGGCCACGTCGTCAGATTCCACCAACCTAACTAGATCAACGGCCATTTCAGGAACCTAAATTGGAGGTACTTACCATATATAAGGCCTATTTCTTGCAGGCCTTAATAACTTCAATATTCCCACAATTCATATGGCCCAAAATATGGTACGTTTACGAACCTCCATTTTGGAATCCTGAAACTCCTATTGACTAAACGGGATCCCCGGTGGTGACGCACAGGTCACTTCTTCAAGGGTTCATGGGGACTTGCAGTTGATTTATCGCACAAAATAAGTGTTTGGGATTGGAACAGATTTTTATATAAATATATAAAATCACCAAAATGAAAATCTATAGTTGATTTGATTTATGGAAAGTTGGTTGAAATCACTAGCTTTACTGTGGATTATTATGGATTTCTGATGATATATGTCATATAGTGCACTTGGATCGATAAATTTAATATACTTTCAGCATTTTTTCAGAAAGTCGGGGGGTGGAGTCAGCCAATCCTCTAGATTTAGATGGCTCTAAATTGGAGTACCAAGGCATCCAAGGCCAGGTACAAAGCCAACGACTTTGCGTGAGCGTCCCAGAGCTGTCTCCAATGACGTTGAAGCCGGGTGAAGCTTAAGCAACGACAATCGCAATTCGTTGCATCCATAAATAAGTACTATATATATATATACATACATACATACATACAGATATATCATACATCATATGTTATATAAAATATTTTACATCTAATTGAATATTATATATATATATATATACCATTATATATATTAATATATATATATATACATATAAATTCAAATATATATATAAATATTAATATGTATATATATATATATTATATATAAATATTCAAATATATATATATATGTATATATATATATATTCGCACTTGGATATATATATATATATATATACATATAATTCTATATATATATATATTAAATATATTTAAATATAATATACTATATACATAATATATTATATATCATTTATTGATATTACATGCAAATATATTTAAAAATAATTATATTATTTTATATTAAATACATACTGGTATATATATATATATATATTACATTCATATATATATATAAATATGACGAGATTAGATTAGATTAAATTATACTATATTATGTAATATCATGTTATTATTCAACATATATATATATATTATCATATTTTTATGATGATATATATATATATATATTATTATTATTATGCAAATGATATTATAGATTACATATATATATATATTATGATTTTTTGTCTTATATACATATTTTTTAGCCCATTATGTCTCCATCAAACATCTCTAATCGATCCCTCTAATGGTTGTAATACTATCACCCGTTCATATTAAAAACCCACGTAAACCATGGTCAAAAAAAGTAGGGGATGAGAACACATCTTATAATTGTTTGGGACCATACAATGTGTGTGTTTCAATAACATGAACGGGGGCTAGGGTTAAATTTTATAAAATCGGATATGATCCCAAACAGCAACTTTCCTGGAGAACATGATGATAATCCATCAAAATATGTTGAGACAGACCCATATATCGAGGTTTTTCGCTCTTCAAATCCACCCCAAAAAAATCAAAACACCAAGAAACGAGACAAACAACATGGGCCACATCTCGGCTTGGATTGGCCTCCCATTCCTCCCCAAAGCAAAAACCATCATCCTGGTACAGAATGGTGCCCCACAGTTACAAGTTGCTTTATAACCCCAATGTAAATAGAATTCTTTGCGTATCGTGCGCTACAGTTCTTATACTTAGAAAACCGAACCCCATTAACATCGACTAACTATACTTATATCTACCATAAACCATAGAATTCAGCCACTTATAAGGCAACTTAGCTAACGACCTGGGGCCCCATCCCAGTCTCATTGCCAGGTGGCAAGGGGGTCACATCAGTCTCCACGATCTCCAGCGCCTGGTGTTCAGAGACACCCAACGTCTGTACCAAGCGCGGCCAGCGACGTTGCAGATCCACGCCTTGTGTCTCTGGAGATAGGCGCGAATCTCGGGACTTATCTGGATATAAATGAGGTTACCCTCTGGTAAACGTTTACATAACTATGGAAAATCAGCATTTGTAATGGGAAAACTCACTATAAATGGGCCATTTTCCATAGCTATGTTAGTTTACCAAAGGGTATATATAACGATTTACATGCATTCGAGCTGATTCTTACTGATATGAATCTATATCGATTTTGAAGGCCAGTTGATATGGATTTACCATATTTATATACCATCAAACATATGGATTTACATGGGTTTATACTCAATTTATGATGGCCAAGTTAGCTTATTGCTGTTTGCTTTTTTGCCACCCCCTGAACAAACATGGAAAGTCAATTGGGATTGGGATCATCATCATCCAGTCAACATTTTAAAAAGACAAATAGTTCAAACCACCATCAAGGTATATTATTTGATGTATAATTGATGGCATTTAAGTGCTTACTGGAACACACATATATATATATACACATATATTCATAATAGTGAATATCAATGGGATTTTTTTCCCCCAAGATTGGGAACATGAACAAAAAAGTGGTCACCAATGTCATCAGTAGTTATGCGGGTTCTGGGAGATCATCGGGGATCATCGGGGATCATCGGGTTCTGGGACTGCTGAATCACCATTATCATAGATTCAATAGCTCCAGACATAGTGGTGAATGATGGTAAATGAATGTACATAGGAGTAAACATCACGCAGGCGTCTCTTCCTTTTGGGTGTCCAAAAAACGGTGGAAAACCTATGGATATGGCAGGGAAAACAAACCTGGCTGGTGGTTTCAACCCCTCTCAAAAATCGTCAGTTGGGATGATGACATTCCCAATATATGGAAAAATACAATTCATGTTCCAAATCACCAACCAGATGTAAATGTGTTGCTTAGGTGGGCAATGGAGTTAACTAGCTAGATCACTCGCTAGGAACCAGAAACACAAGGGCTGGATATCGGGTTATAACTCACGTACCATCCAGCTAACGCACTCCCTTGCCTATCGGCGTACAGCTGGGAATATGGATGGCACTATCCATAAATAACTCCTCTTTTTTGGAAATGGAATATAATGGGAATATCATGAGAATGTCATGAACACATGCTGGATACGGCCCAGTATAATACCGTATGAATGAATTTAAATGCATTGAAGATGATGGGAATAGTTTAGGCCCCCCAAGCTGGTACTGGCGAGTATAAAAAAGTGAATGTATAGTATTGAATAGGCGAAGAATGGCGAAAACAACGTCAGTATGCCGAAGAGAGAGAGAGAGATATATATATATATATACACACCATGTTGACTGATCTTGTTTCGGTCCCCGAAGTCGGAATTAGTTGACAAGTAGGCACCGCAATTGTCGAACACAATGAACCTGTACTGAATGATGTGTCAAAAATCATATCAATCTTGGAAATGTTTAGACTCTGCAAAGCCACTGCTCAGGCTTTAGAACCTCAATTTCTCTAATAATGGATGCTCGCAATTGAGGAAAATTCATCATTTTCAGACCCATGGCATCTGTAGCAGGGCCCAATATAGACTTTATTGGGTGACTTTCTGATCGGAGTCGTCTATATACAGTGATGCACCGCAAAACTAGGGGCTTGATGGCGAAGCTCTTCTTCCAAGCGCTATATCAGTCCTATCTACTTCATCACGTCCCCGTGCCAATGACCACAAAACACAAACTAGGACCATGTATCATGTCCTGCTGCTACACTCCATTCAGATACAGCCAAGAACCCACCAACAAGCAACAATTGTAAATTTAAATCTATAGAAAATCCAAAGATACAAATACCATGTACTGTACCACTATTCAAGATTATTTTAGTAGGTTCCAATTATCTAACCGTCCTATCTTTTTGAAATTGGGAGCTGCAATATAATATATAATATATAATATATAATATATAATATATAATATATAGTAAACAACTGCAACTACTTGTCAAACCCTACAATATAACTTGGTTGCAAGGCACGTTTGAAGGGCATGGCCAAAAAGGCCTCCCGCGGTCTGAGAAGATACCCTCTGGTCATTCAAATTTCAAAAAAATGATCATTCAAAAACCTAAGTTCTTTTATGGGAACATATGGGTCTGTCTGAAATGAATTGTCGAAGGAAGTTTAGAAGTCAAACTTCCGACCATATGGACAGATGAAAAGCAGAGCAGGGCAGAGGCAGAGAGAAGAGAAAGATCAGAAGAGAGAAGAGAAGAAAGAAGATGCAGATGCGCGAAAAGGTAGGAAAGTCGCGATTCACTGTGTTTTTCCAATGATTTGTGGCTCCGGAGGGTCGAAAAGTAAGCTCGCTAAAGCGGCGGGTGCGGAGCCAGCTGGCCAGATGAAAGATGAAAAAGCGCACGCCGTTGTGGCGAGAAGCACATTTCCAAGTCAAAATGCACAAAGCACACCATTCTCGGACCACTTTTGGAAGTTGAGATGTCGAAAAAGTGCACGCCGTTGTGGCGCGAAGCACATTTCCAAGTCAAAATGTACAAAACACACCAGGTCCGGACCACTTTTGGCAGTTGAGATGTCGAAAAAGTGCACGCCGTTGTGGCGCGAAGCACATTTCCAAGTCAAAATGCACAAAACACACCATTGTCGGACCACTTTTGGCAGTTGAGATGTCGAAAAAGTGCACGCCGTTGTGGTGCGAAGCACATTTCCAAGTCAAAATCTATAAAACACTAGGGGTTCGGACCACTTTTGGAAGTTGAGATGTCGAAAAAGTGCACGCCGTTGTGGCGCGAAGCACATTTCCAAGTCAAAATGTTCAAAACACTAGGGGTTTGGTCCACTTTTGGAGGTTCAGATGTCGCTTCGCTTCACTACACTACACTACATTACACTACACTCCACTGCACCGCACTACACTACACTACATTAAACAAACTGCGACTACAACTACACAACTACACTCCACTAAACTAAATCACACTACACTACACTACATTACACTACACTACACTCCACTACACTTCACTTCACTACACTATACTACGCTACACTCCGCTGCACTACAACTACAACTACACAACTACAATCCACTACAATACACTCCACTACACTAAATTACACTACACTACACTCCACTACACTACGCTACATTACACTACACTACCTTCCACTACACTTCACTACATTACACCACACTACACTCCACTACACTACAACTACAACTACGAATACACAACTACACTCCACTACACTAAATTACACTACACTACACTACATTGCACTACACTACACTACATTCCACTACACTCCACCGCACTACACTACATTACACTACACTACATTACACTGAATGACACTGCACCACAGATAGACGGGTCGACAGATAGACAGATAGATACATAGATAGATAGATAGATAGATAGATAGATAGGTAGATAAACAGATAGATAGATGGATAGATGGATAGATGGATAGATGGATAGATGGATAGATAGATAGATGGTTAGATGGATAGATAGATTGATGGATAGATAGAAAGAAAGAAAGATTGATAGATAGGTAATTAGATGAAAGAGAGAGAGATATATAGATAGATCGATCGATCCATCGATAGATAGATAGATAGATACATAGAGAAGATAGGTTGGTAGGTGGGTAGATAGTCAGAGAAAGAGAGAGAGAAAGAGAGGAGACCTCAAGCACCTTTTGGTCCATCAGTGGATTCGCTCTGCCATCCCTGATTCACAAGAACCAATCTCTCCTATAGGCTTCCTATTTTTGAAACTTCCGCCACCGCCTTGTGCGGTACTACTGGTATATTATACCACCAAATTGCCATCAGATAAAGGGGAACATGAGGTTCTTGATCATGTTTCCCCCCGAAATGACGATTTACCATCAAAGTTGTGGGTACCCTATGTTCAAACAAACCTGTATGTGATAATCATGGACACAAATGGGTGATTGTCCGCAGCCATGTTAAATTACTGGAGGTAAGACGAGCAGCATCGGAAGATGCAAAAATCAAATTGTTGTTTTGTCTCGGAAAGCTTCAATATCTTCATTCCTACAATGTTAGAAGACTTCAATTTGCATTGAAATTATTTTATTGATGATAGTTCAATGAAGGTTGTTCTACATAGTCAACACATCTGACTAAAACAAGTGATTCGCATTGAAGTTAAACGGGTATGAATTGAACAAAAATTCAGTGGCTCTGGGTGAGTTCATGTTTTCTATTCACAAGTCAACTTACTTCAAATGCAAGTTCCGCTTTCCAACGAATCACATCCAGAAGTGGCCACGGCCTCATCTCGAATTGCCTGACAGCTGGGGACTGGGTAACCTTATTGTTGGGTTTAACACATTAATGCGGGTCAAAGAATAATAAGGCCATCCCAGACATGGGTGGTTTATGGCGTTGTTTTACCCACATGACTGGGTTAGTGGTGAGTCCCTTTCCCCGGTTGAAGTTCTAGAAGTAACAATACGCGCAACCGCGCAACCCCCCCAGTTCGCCCACACAACTTCTTAGGGATTTTAAGGAATATAAATTCCGACCCCCGTTAAACTTTACATTCAATTGGGAAAATCAACAAGGGTATTAGGAATATAAATTCCCACCCCAGCTGAACTTTAAGTTTCGATTGGGAAGATCAACACGGGCATTAGGAATATAAATTCCCACCCCCGTTGAACTTTACATTCAATTGGGAAGATCAACAAGGGCATTAGGAATATAAATTCCCACCCCCGTTAAACTTTACATTCAATTGGGAAGATCAACAAGGGAATTAGGAATATAAATTCCCACCCCCGTTGAACTTTACATTCATTTGGGAAGATCAACAAGGGTATTAGGAATATAAATTCCCAGCCCTGTTAAACTTCTACATGGATTGAAGATCTTCAACAAGGGATTAATTCTCCCACCCCCGCTAAACTTCTACATTCATTAAAGATCTTCAATAAGGGATTAATTATCCCACCCCGTTAAACTTCTACATTCATTGATGATGGTGATGATCCTGATGATGATGATGTTGATGATGATGATGATGATGTTGTTGTTGTAACATTCAACGCACAGGTAGCTAAGCCGCGCGTTGCAAGATGAAAGCCATGATCATGGACATGTGCATTTTGTCCCACAGAACGCAATGTTGTTTGATATTCGGACATGTCGTCGGCGTCGGCGCGGGCAAACTGAGCGGTTTGCCCGCAACAATACATGCCACAACCATGCAAGATCAAAGAAACCAGCAATGGGATGCGATTGAAACGCCACCAACGAAACTCGGACACTTGTGGACTCTTGAGACATCAGGAAAAAATGATCCGACATACCCTCTGGTAAATCAAACATGGCTATTTTAAACAAAGGCTTCTAGCTGGGAAAAGAACATCTATCAATGAGTATGTTCCAGCAAACCACATTTGATCACCAATCATATCCGATTACAATCCCATCAAGTATTCCCATTTTGCCACCTGTGAATGATGGTGAAATATCCCCGTTCCAATCATGGTTGAATTCCCAGTAAATCCCATTAAATCACCATTAAAGAAATCCCAATCAAATCCCCAGTAAATCCCCACACATCCCCATCAATCTCCACAAATCGCCATAAATCACCATTCATTCGCCACTAAATCTTTTTTATATCCATGATATCCCCATCATATCCCCATTTTAAATTCTTAATCATACTTAATCCCCAAAACATCAGACTTAAACCCCATTAATTCCCATTCAATCCCCCAAAAAATCACATTAATTCCCATTAAATTCAACTGAATCCACCCAAAAAAACCATTAATTCCACCCATGAAATCAGCAACACAGAAGCACCTCCGGGTGCTGCTCCTGCACCAACTGCCACAGCCGCTCCTCGCGATGAAAATGTTGATGGTTTAATGAGGATTTATATCTGTATCTATATCTCTATATATATATATTATATATATATGTATGATATGTATATTTAAATATATATATATATACATATAAATATACGAATATAAATTTATATATATATATAAATTTATTTATTTATTTATTTATGTAGTGTATATATATATATATATATTCTAGGATTTAATATTAGGGCCAAGTTGGGGATAGCAGCAACCATTGGGGCTTCCACATTTATCTCCTGGCAATCCCACCATTATTCGGAATACTTGTCTTGTTGGTGGTTGACCTACCCCTCTGAAAAAAATATGAGTTCGTCAGTTGGGACGATGAAATTCCCAATGTATGGAAAAAAAATATTCCAAACCACCAACCAGATATCCTTAATATACTGGATTTAGATTATTATCACATAGTTGATGATATTACTAAGGATACATGATGGTTAATAAGATTTATCCTAGGGTAAATTAACAGTTGGACCCTGAAAATGACTATTTTTTTAATTCAAACTAATCTTCCAACCCCTATCTGGCAGGGTCTATGTTAATTTACTGGAGGGTATATCCTTAATAAATCCTGCGTTGATTATACTGGATTTATCAATCTATCCTTACGTAGGATTAGAGTTACGGTTTAGGGTTAAGGTTTGGTTATACCATGTAAATATCCTTAATGGGATATATTACGGGAATATTTTGATGGAATTTTATTGTAATATTGATGTACATTTAATGGGATAATCATGAGATTTTCATAAGATAATACTGGGATATTCATGTGATATTGATGGGATATTCATATCCCAAAATAATGGTTTGAAAAAATGTGGTTTCACCAGCAAACAGCAACGGTTGAAGGACTAAACTGACTTGGCGGAGTGATGAGACCAGTCCATGGATCGGTTTGGGTTGATCGTACTCCGGCTTGAAAGTTAATGACATATATCCTGTCAAGATTGTATCCAATATTTATGTATGTGTATATATACATTCTATCCATATGTATATAAATACATATATTTATGTATGCAGCTATTGAGTTAGTGCTGGACAAGTCACCAATTTTCAAGGTTTAATCAGCATCTGAAAGCCCTTCTTCTCTTCAGGTCTCATCTGCGATGGCGTCCTGAAGTTCTTCATCAGGAGATGCCTGGCTGTGACGAAGTCGACTGGTGCGTTTGAAGAATACCTCGCGTGGTTAATAACTATGATAACCTACTTGGATGTGCATCCAACTTAGGGTAAAAGGTTCATAAACCACATATAACCCCTATCTTATCCCATATATAAGTGGGGATATTCCATGTATCTACAATATTTGTATATATATATAGTTGGGGCTATAATCCATTTATAGTGATTTAATCTGAAAATTTCCGTTATATTGGGATAATCCTCCAAATCCGAACCATTATTTCAGTGAGGCCGTGTAATAATAGGTCGTTATAATCTACCCAAATGATAGCGTGTCATCAAATATGGTTAGCTGGGAAAACCCCGATCAAAATGGATGTTGTAGCTGGCAAAATCAAAAAATGGTGGATTTTCCATTGCTATGGTTGAATACTGGAGGGTACACATACACATACACATACACGTAGAACTGCATGACTTGGGTTTGTCTCACTACGTACCATTTAAATTGGCCTATACAAATGCTTATCAGCCACATACCGAAACTTCAGCTTTCTGAGCGTCTAGCCTATAGGTACCCAGTATAAACCCATACCATCCCGGTATGCTAGTGAGACAGGGGTTCTTTTTTGGGGGTTCTACGATGGAGTAGCGTTACAGCCCCCAAGTCAATAGTAGATGCAATAGTACATATATAGCAATTACATATTAAACCATACATATTAAACATTATTAAACCAAGGTTTCTTGAAATTGTTTAGTTTCAAGTGCTCCCGGTATTCCCTATTTTTTCAACAATTCTCAGATCCGAATCTCACCATTTTCAGGCCCCAAAAACATGGTAAGTTGGTTATCCCACTAACATATCCCACTTGAGCCATGAACAAATGCCCCTATCCCATCCCATTCCACTGGCGATAGGTATCCCGATTATGAATTATCATATATTTCCGTAATCTCTAAACAATTGTGCTATAATGGATTATTGAATAGTTTATCCCTAATTGTTGGGATCATATGTGCTATCTACAGGTATGATAAAAACATGTTCCAAATATTACTGTAGATATTACTATTGGGATCCCCAAAATTGGTTCACCAGATTATGCCACACACATATACCACTTAAATCCTTCACTTATAGATGACAAAACTGAGGGATTTACCTCAAAATATTCAAAATGGTGATTTTCTACAGCTATTCAGAAACCATATATCCCACAAGTAAGTTGGCTATCCCAACAAAAATACATATCAGAATCTCCAATTTCGCTCATTGATTGTGTTTATCCAACTGTTAGATATCCCCGTTATGGATCCTCATAACCTCAATCATGTTCCAGTATGGAGGTTTCCTAAAATGGGGGGGTGCTCCGAAATCATCTAAGTCAACCTTTGTGGTATTGAAACCCACGGTGACTTGGGGGCCCCCCATGACTTAAGATCCATCCCACCCGGCCCTGCCTGCTCTACGGCCTCCGCGTCAGCCTTCGCCTTCGCCGCCTTCGCTTCAGCCTCGGCTTCTTGGGCCTTTCGACACTCTATGAAGCTCCGGATGGCCACCATGTTCTCAGCCTGCGGCGTGCTGGGATACCACGGTCAAGTCATTGATCAATCATGATTAATCAAATGTCTGTATATACATATATATATATATAAAATCGTCGGAGGGAGTTCAGAAGTCAAACTTCCGACTTATGGACAGATGCAGCAACAGTGAGCAATCGGAGAAGACAAAGAGCGAGAAGAGAAAGAGTCAGTATAGAAAGAAGATCGAGGCAAGCGAAAAGGTAGAAAAGTCGCGAAAGACTGTATTTTTCCAATGCTTTGAATTTGTGGCTCCGCAGGATCGAAAAGTACGCTCGCGAAAGCGGCGGGTGCGGAGCCATCTGGTCGGATGAGAGATATCAAAAATTGCCCGCCGCTGTGGCGCGAAGCAAATTTTGAAATCAAAATGCACAAAACACCTCAGGTTTCAAAGCGTTTTTGGACGTTGTGATGTCGAAAAAGTGCATGCGAGTGCGGCGCTCTGAAGTACATGCCGAAGCCAAATCGTACAAAACACCTCATGGTCGGATCACTTTTGGAAGCTGTTCAAAGTGCAAACGACCGAGGCGCGAAGCAGATTTGCAAGTCAAAATGGTAAAAACACACTATTCTGGAATACTTTTGGAAGTTGAGCTGTTGAAAAAGTGCACGCAGTTGTGGCGCGAAGCACATTTCAAACCAAAAAAAAGGTAAACCATACCACATGTTCGGACCACTTTTGGACGTTGAATCGTTATAGTCAAAAGTGAGAAAACCATGGCAGGCACAAATTTTGGAGGAAGTCTCTCGTCAAGTTCAAACATTGAGGAAGTCTCGCAGACTTGCTTCGTTTTTGGTGTTGTCAAGCTACAAACTTGAGAAAGTCTAGAAGAATGGCTTCGTTTTGATGTTGTCAAGTTCAGAATTGGGGAAGTGTCTCTGGATTGGTCTTTTTTAGCTAGATGCGTGGATAGATAAACGGGTAGATAGAGGAAAAGAGACAGAGATAGAGAGAGATGGACATGGATATCGAGATAGAGAGAGAGAGAGAGAGGGAGACATATATATATATAATACATATTATATAGTATATACATATTATATATATACACATATATATATAATGGTGGGATAGGTCGGTAGAAAGACAGACAGACAATGACAGACAGACAGATAGGTCGAGAGATTCAGAGAGATGGAGAGACAGAGAAAGAAAGACACACAGAGATTTTGGGAGAAATTAACAGAGAGACGCACACATGGATAGAAAAAGAGATAGATAGTCAGAGAGACAGATAGAGACATAGACAGACAAACAGATAGATAGATCGATAGACCGATAGCTGCCACGCTAGATACAGTAGATAGATGGATAGACAGATAGGCAGATAGACAGATAGACAGCTAGATAGATCGATAAATAGATAGGTAGGTAGATAGATAGATAGATAGATATATATATATATATGGATGGATGAATAGATAGATAGGGAAAGAGGAAGACACAGAGAGAAGGAATCAGAGAGAAAGAGATTAAGATAGACCGAGAGAGTCCGAGATACAGAGTCAGCTAGATAGACAAACAGATAGACAAGCAAACGGATAGATAAAAAGAGAGAGAGAGAGGGAAGGAAAGAACGAGAGGGACAGACAGACAGAGAGAGAGAGACTCAACCACCTTTTTGTCCATCAGTTCGTTCTGCCATCCATGCGTCACAACAACTCACCTGGGTACTACCGGTATAGTTGTACGCACGGTTCTTCATTGTGATCCTTTTAAGGTTGCGAAGGGACCCTTGTTGGGGTTAAGTGACATCGAGTTGGTGGTTGAAAGATCACTTTGAAGAACCAGCTAGTCTATTAGTCTTAAGCACATCTGCGGGTCAGGATGAGAGGATCCCAAGTTTGACCCATATCCATCCTTTCTAGCCATTGCTTAAACTTAAACTTGTTTGTTGCGCTTTGCACTACTTCCAAGAGAATTGACTAGGATTCTGGACTTCGGGAACTCAGTCAGGATAGTTCATGACAAGCTCCAAAACCTCATCGAAAGAAGGGCACGAAATTGATCCTTTCCACGGTATTAAGCACTCCCATTATGTCCCCCTAATAAGTACCGATAAGGACGAGCAAGGGGACACAAATGTGGATTCTTGATAATAGGGAGAAGGAGTTCTTCAGATTATAGCAAGATCATAAACACCTACTATATACCACACTTTGATTGGCTATGGAGTTGGCTGGTTAGTGTTTTCAGTGGTGAGTAAGTTTTAAGCCGTTAGATACTGAAATATGTTTAGGGTAAACTAGCTAGCTACAGCAACTCTTTGTGTATGTATATATATATATTGCGATCATATTTCACAAGGTGCTTCCCCCATAGTTAGCCAAGTTGCTTTATATCACTCTAGTATAGCTAGGGCTTTTGGCTATGGCAAATATATCGAATATAATTATCTACAGTTAATAGGAGCAAACACCAACATATAAACCACGCAGAAAAAACAGCACCTCGTAGGCAAAGCTGGGCAAAATCGAAATTCATCCTTAAATTCAGCTATAGTTGAGCTCCACAACTTATAGGAACTAATGGTTTCGCCCATATGATCACAGACACTCACTGGTTGGTGGTTTGAACCCCTGTGAAACATATGAGTTCGTCAGTTGGGATTATTATATTCTCCATATATGGACAAATAAAATTCATGTTCCAAACCACCAACCAGTTATGTAATAGGCAAATCATCAAACTAAATGCGCCAGCCATGTCCCTGATAGATCTGAGAGATCAGGACGAGGACGTTCCCTCCCATGATATTCTGGTGCATCCTCATGAACCATCATGAACTGTAGTTTTGTTTATGTATATATATATATATATATGGTTAAATATTCATCATATACATATACATATATATATATATCATGGTTCCAAACCACCAATCATATTACTATTGATTAACCACTATTATCCATTATTTAACCATTATTTAACCAATATTATAATAATTCATAGCAACCAATAGGAACTCCATCGCCACAGTTCAAAACCGCGCACCATGGCAGCAGCGATTCGTCCCTCCACCGGCGCGACGGGCAGAAACCAATGTGGCTGGCATTCCTGGGCGCTTCCAAACATAACATCAATGGCCATATATAAGGCCTATGTAAGGCCTATGTAAGGGAATATCCCCACAAAATATGGCCTTATATGGTACAGTACCTCCATTTTAGGATCCTGGAATTCCCATTGATGTTGGTTTCTTGATGAAACTCATGGATTTGTCACCATCAAATATGGGTTTTAACGACCAATAATTTGGGAATGTGATACGATACAAGTGATAAATGATTGTTGAATCGTTATGAAATAGGGAATGATTCTACATGGATTGGGAATTATGAACTAACCCATGGTGGGACTCCAAGAAATGCCCATGGAATCCATTGTGCTGCTATCTTTAGCTCCATATACTGTGTAGCCAGTGTGCATATATAAGTATAGATAGATAGATTAGATTAGATTAGATTGGATTGGATTGGATTAGATTAGATTGGATTGGATTGGATTGGATTGAATTAGATTAGTTAAGATTCGATTAGATTAGATTAGATTAGAGTAGATTAGATTAGGGTTGGATTAGATTAGATTGGATTGGATTGGATTAGATTGGATTGGATTAGATTGGATTGGACTGGATTAGATTAGATTAGATAGGAAAAGAAAGGAAGATAGGATAAGATAGGATAAACTACCCGGCGGAAGGGAAACCGCGCGAGCGTTTTGATTGGTTGCTTCCAGGAGAGTCACAATCACCTGTAATTTACAATATAGAATGCTCCTCCGATCAGTTTGGATAACTGAATTTGGGTTTTAAAAAGTGGATGCAAAATCTATTGATTTTTAACAAATCCAGGTAAACATCATGTGCATCAGACGTGGATGCGCAGATTTTTTTTCACACTCTTCGTCGGCTCAGCGATCCATCAGTGTGGAAGCTGTCAACCTATGCATCACTACCGCACCCAAACCCATACGCAGCGCAGCAACATGTAACGTAGGAAACTATCTCAGAGATACCAGCAACGTAGCAACATGTACCTTAGTAAACGATCTCGGAGATACCAACCGCGTAGCAACCTGTAACGTAGTAAACGATCACAGAGATCTCAGCAGCGTAGCAACACGTAACGTAGTAAAAGATCCCAGAGATCTCACAGCGTAGCAACATGGCAATATATCATGTACATCCATGTACGAAGTACAAGGAACGTTAACATGCCCCCCCCACCCCACGCCACCCCAACCCCAAGACAAAGAGCAATACTCAAAAAAGAAGCAAAACGCACGTACGGTTTTCCTGCCGTAGGCATAAACTAGGATAAGATAAGATAAATCGATAGAAATATAGACATACAGACAGATGGATAGATAGAGAGAGATAGAGAGAGAGAGAGAGAGAAAGAAAGAGTGAGAGAGATAGATAGATAAATAGATAGATAGATAGACAGATAGACAGATAGATAGATACATAGATAGATAGAAAGATAGATAGATAGATAGATAGAGATATAGAGACTTAGAGATATAGAGATATAGAGAG